>PVHX01014441.1:0-50478 GCA_004024805.1 Geosciurus inauris
TTTTTTTTTTTATCCTGAAGCCAATTGACTGGCTTCTTTCTCCTGGATTTCTGGTTTATTTAACCAGATCTGCATATTTCTTTTGGGACTGCTCTTGTCACTTGATTTCATTAATGCGACAATTCTCAGAAAAACTTTGCAGTATACTGTTGGCTCCTTGGGCATTAACCTATTTTAGTTACTGCTTCATATTTCTTCTTAGTCTTAAACCATATTTTGTCCCCAGTAGTAGTTCTGTCCATTCTATATTCTCTGTTCCTAGAGAATATAGAAGTATTTTCAAAAGCATCTCTATGTATCAGGGTGCTTAAAAGGAATGCCAGTTCAGCTAAAGGGGAAGTAAGGGAAGAGTCCAAGAGGGGTATCAATGTGTTGGTTATCAAACAACTTATTGTCCATACTGAAAGGACCATTATAGGTCTGGTCTTCAAGGATGGGCCCTGGCTATGACTTCCCTGTGTGAATGAGTCATAGGATCATGAGGTTTGATTATTTCTATTAGCATATGAAATGCAGTGTTCAGTGAAAAAGAGAGGATTTTTTTTTTTTAAAGCTGCATAAATAGTAACTTAGAAACTGTCAACCTATTTCTGGAATATGACCCACTCTTCAAATAAAACTGAATTCCAGTTGATTTTTGCGTGTATGTTGGGTGGGAGGTGGAGTGTAAGACTGTGATTCTCAACCTTGGTTTGTGACAGCTTGGACAGTCTCCAAGGTTGTGGCAAATTTTTGTTTCTAAACCTATAAATTAAAAATAATTGCTTACTAAACCCTTGCCACTGACTATTTTATTTTTTAGTACTAGGGATTGAAACTATGGGTGCTTTACCACTGAGCTACATCCCCAGTTCTTTTTATTATTTTCAGACTGGGTCTTAGTAAGTTATTGAGGGTCTTGTTAAATTTATGAAACTGATCTTGAGTTTATGATCCTCCTTCCTTACCTGCCTAAGCAGCTGGAATTTTATGTGTGTGCCACCCTGCCCAGTGGCATGAAACTTGTTTTCTCCTCCAAGGTGCAAACAGGGTTTATTTCACATGAATATATTAACTGGATTTTTTTTTTTTTTTTGTCAAATAGGGAATTCTCTTTAAATAACCACCTCTCCTCACTTGGTGGTTGTCCAGGAACAAATGAGCAAATCTTCATGTATCCAGGGGGCACAATGCTTAAAAGGGAGGGCCAGGCTGAGGGGCCAGCAGCAGTGGGAAGCCCATCTTTCTCAGCCCACTCTGCAGCCTCTAAATGGCATGATGGGATGGACATGCACTCAACAGCTCCAGTTGAGAAGTTCTTATAGGGGGAAGAGAGACTGGAAGGAAAACAAATTCCAGAAACACTAGCAAGGGAACTAAGGGACTTCCTTCCCAGCTTCAGTGGGCTTCCCCTGAAGCCACCAAACCCTGGAGGCTTGTTGTAAAGCTCTTGAAGTCAGAAATGGCAACAGAATGACCAAGGACAGGGAACAGAGGCCTGGCTGAATGGAATGTGGGCTGACAGTCAAGTGGGTCATTGGTCGTCCAGGGCCAAGCACAGACCAGTGGAAGGAATGTGAGTTGGGTGTGGTGGGGCCTGTTGGCCCACTGGGAAGACTGGTTTGATGGAGCTCACAAAGCTGAGTGCAGAATGACTACCAGACCAAGGGGCTGGACTGCAGTAGAGGAGGTGGCCAGATAGTGAAACAGGAACAAAGGGAATACCCCATGCTCCTAAGCACAGCCCCAGAAATGGTAAGAGGGGCACTGTGGGATGAGCTAACTGGGAAGCTGCGGGGACATCTCTACAGAAGCCAGGGGCCCTGCCTTCCCACAACACTAATTCCTGGTAACTTTTTTAATAATCAGACCTTGGGAAGAAGAAGGCCCTCCCTGGCCTCCCATAGCCAGATGCAGTCCCGTAAGGAGAAGTAGGAAAGGCCCATGGATGTGGCGGCAGGGAAGTGGGCAGGGTCTACTGGGTCTTCTTATCTTCTAGAGAGTATTGGGGAGGTATAGCAGCAGTAGGGTGGTGGAGACTAGCTTGTGGGCATGTAGACATTGTGTGTGTTGCCTGGGTTGTAATAGGTGCTAGCAGCTGCTTCTGTGGCCTTGGCCTCAGCTGCAGGAGTGGAGGGGACATCAGGGCCACTGACTGGAGGTGGCAGGGGATTGCATATATCCCATGGTGCCATCCATCATGGGAGATCCTAGATAGAACTTAGGTGGGGGCGGTGGATAGGGGTACACATTCCATTGGCTACTGGTGGGAGAAAGACATAGGCCCTACTGGGAATGTAAGGGTACCCATAGGCTCCATTGGGGGTACCCTTAAGCTCTGGAGGCTTAAGATACCACCTGGAGCATCCCCTGACCAAACTGGATGTGCCCCCTGCTGTGAAGGTCAACTTGTATGAAGCAGAGCCTTTTCAGCCACCTCCTGCTTCAGCCTTCTCTGTTCCCTTGACATAGTTTGCACCAAACACAGGTTGCTTGAGCTCACAGTCCTTCATGAGATGAAATGGCATCATGGAGGACTGCATGGCAACCTTCCCCTTGGACAGAAAGATGACCTGGTAAAGGGGTAAGGTAGATAGTGCCCTTGTTGGTCCCTAGGAAGGCCTCTGGAACATTTTTCATGTAATTAAATGTAAATTCCACATGATAGTAGGGAATTAGGATGTCCTCAGTGCTGATGATCACTCTGCAACTCCGCGAGTTGCTCTTGTTGAGTGCCGTAGTCTCTGCCATGAGACTTTTTAAAGAGTAAGAAAGGTGCTTTGAATTGGTCTCACCATACAGAACAGTCTTTACTGAGATATTGGACATTGTTTCCAACATAATCAGCAGGCCTAACTTTTTATAATTTTATTAAGAATACTGAGGATGGGAAATGATGCTAATTGTGAAATCAAGTCTGAATCCTGAAAACATCAAAGAACCATTTCAGATATAGCTAAAAATTATAAAATGTTTTCTAATAGCTAATTTAACATTAAGTTAGGCATCATTTGATTAGCATTATGTAATTGTTATTATAAAAGAAAGATATTCGAAAGCTAATTAGAACCTGTATTTTAAAGTAGATATTTGTTTCTGTTCGCTTCAGTTCTGTCCATTAGGACCAGACAGGACTACTGTTGGTACAAACGTACTCTAAATTTTTTGAGGATTATTCTTTTAAAAAAGATGGTGAATGCCCTTAGCTCCTTTAGAGGCTTTAACCATGGGGCATGGTGGCGCACACCTGTAATCCCAGCACTTTGGGAGGCTGGGAGAATTGCGAGTTCAAAGCCAGCCTTAGCAACAGTGAGGTACTAAGCAACTCAGTGCCTCTGTCTCTACATAAAACACAAAATAGGGCTGGGGATGTGGCTCAGTGGTCGAGTACCTTGGAGTTTAATCCCTGGTACCTGCCTCCTCCCCGCAAAGGCTTTAACCTCTGTCCACTGGAAAAGCTCATTTACAGTAATTTCTAAGTGCTTGTTCTTTCTGAGTTAGTAGAAATGCCAAATTTGGTATTGTAGAACACAAATCACACACAAAAAATGTTATCTTTCAAGGTGATGGCACTTTGGCAGAGAGAAAGAGAGAGACAGAGAGCGAGACTGAGACTTAACTATGTAGTAACACCCAACAAATAATATTTTATTACCATTTCTTGGTTTATATAAAATGCTTTTTAATAAATTGGTTCAGTTCACATTTTGAAAATGATTTTTCAAATATTCAATTAGAGCTTCTGACTGAGACACTACTAACTGAAAAACAACTAAAGCTCTAATATTTACTGTTAGTTTAACTCAACAAATATGTGAAAGACTATGAGCTGACCATTATGGTAGATAGAACAACAAAAGCATGGAACCTGCCCTTAAGGAGCTTAGCATCTTGTTGGGTGTGGGGCTAAGGGAGTATATGTGGAACAAACAGCACTTAGACAATTCATGATTGGATACTAGGAGATCTGACTTTTAAAGCAATTAGTGGTGACTCCTACAGAAACAATTATTTTTATATGAGTTACATGGTTACTTCTGTATGCAACTGATTGATAAATGAGGATTTTCAGATGCAGCACTTTGGCAAGCATGGGATACTTTCCACAGTGCCTTCATTAGGCTCTAAGATGTTAAAGAATAGGCATTCTGGTCAGTATGAAGGAATTTTATACATATGTTAATAATTATTGAAGAGTGGTCTCCAAATAAACTGGTTATTCTGAAATCATTCCATTGAAAGATGCAGATGCTTTGGTGAGGACTGATGTTTTTTACCAACTTGGAGATTTTTGGGAATGTGCAACAATATTAACAGAAAAGATATGATTTGTTTTTCTCTAACATTGTTTCTGGCACTAAATGATATCATTCTCATCCTAAGAATTTTGTTTGCACTCTGATTTGTTTTTTTGAATTAAAACTTGATGGTATGTCAACTATATTATTAAATTATTACCTTAAATACCTTTGAACACTGAACTTAGTTTTGTAAAAAATAATTGTTTTAATAAATTATAGTGAATTTACTTTTTTTAGAAAGTAATTTCTTCTTGAGTAGAGAAGTGGTCTCTTTGAGTCAAGTACTTGTTGGAGCTAATACTAAGACGTATTGCATTTATGCTCAGAAAAGCTATGAAAAATCATTTTCAAATTTATAGAAAGCTTGAATAAGGGGAACCCTAAATCTTGGAATCCACCTTCAACTTTAAAGATATTGGAAGGAAATTGATTCTCAGGTGATAATGTCATGCAGAATCTTCTTTGACATAGTCAGAATAGAATTATAGGAAGTATGTGTTTTTTACAAGCCCACTGTGGAAAAGATATTTGTAAGGTCATGACATTAGGTGTTCTGTCTCTGGATTCCTGCTATTCTGGTTGCTATTTTCATCAGTCTTTCCAATTATGTAAATGATTGATATTTATTCTCTCTGCCCCCCCCACCTCTGCAAATTGTTCTTTTAGTGAGAGCAATTCTAAGCACTAACTGCTTCAAGGAGATAATTTTAACAATGATGTCTTTTTTTCTCTCATACTCTCTTACAGCTTTCAGTATTTCTGAGTTCATCTTTGTCCATCAAATCACCAGGTACCTTGTTGGATAGAAGATTAGAATGGCTGAGTTTTATTTCTTAAATGATGTTATCAGTTTTATTTTGCAACGTGATAAATTACCTCAAAGTTAATTGCTAAAAATAATAATTTGTTATCTCAGAGTTTATTAGGTCAGATGGAGAGTCTTTGGCTTAGGATCTCTTGAGATCTCAAGATTTCAGTTAGGGTTGTGGTTTTATCAGGAGCTTGGAGTCCTCTTCCAAGTTCATAGTGGCTGTTGGCAGAAATTATTTCCTGTGGTTATATTTTTGAGGTACCTGTTTTCTTGCTGGATGTCAGCCAGGGGTTACCCTCAGCTTCTAGAGGTAATCCTCAGGTCCTATCATGTATTTCTCTTATAATTTATAGACTTGCCTCCTCAAAGGTAGCAAGTGAATCTCTTTCTCTTTTGAATAACTCTTCACCAGAGTTAAGTTAGAACCACTAGGATTATTTCTTTTTTGACTGAAAAAAATCAACTCACTGGGGATTACATTTAAAAATGCCCTTCATCTTAGTCATGCCATGTAACTTAATCATGGGACTAAAATCCATCATTTTCACAGTCCTGTCCACACTCAAGGAGAAGGGATTATAAAGGGGCCAGGGATTTGAGGGCCAACTTAGGATTCTTTTTTCTACATATGTCATGTCTTTTCAGAATGAGTTTCTGTTTTCCGCATTGGTTCGGAATTGAGGTGTTGGCTTGCGGGTCTAATTGCTCTGGCTAGAGTTTCAAGAACTATACTGAATAGAATTGGTGAGAGTGGACATCCTTACATCCTTGTCTTGTTCCTGCTTTTAGAGAAAAAGCTTTCAGTTTTTCTCCATCCAGTATGATGTTGGCTTTGAGTCTGTCGTGTAATATTTAGGTAAGTCGGCCTTTTTAATGTTTAGGTAAGTTCTTCTATGCCTAGTTTCTCCATTGTTTTTAACATGAATGATTGCTGTGCTTTTTTTTTCTTCAAAGACCTTTTCTGCATCTTCTGAGATGGCCACATAGTTCTTGTTCTTAATTCTATTTACATGGTGAATTGCACTTGTTGATTTGTGTATGTTGAACCAACCTTGCATCACTAGGATGAAGCTCACTTCATGTTTATGATTTTCTTAGTATGTTTTTGAATATGGTTTGCTAATATTTTATTAAGGATTTTTGCATCTATGTTCATCAGAGAGATTGATTTATAGTTTTTTTTCTCTAGAAAACTAATTCTATGAGATATATTTAACTACCAGAACACTTTGTGCACAGAGTCAGATGGAAAGTTGTAAGCCACTTAAGAGAAAACTGTGTTAAAAAAAAACTAGCCATTCAGGTCACGTCATCACTCCCAGATAAAGCATTCATTTATTCATATATGCATTCAACATACATTTAATGTAGAATTTAACTGCATTATAGGTACTATAATGATTCTTAAAATTTTGTTATTCTAGCTTAAAAATAAGAATGATTCAGTGCAATCAATGTTCATTGAGCCAGAAGTCTCTCTTAGCCTTTAAATTTGGCTGGCAGAATGATTTCTTTCTCAGTTTCTTCATTCCTGTTTTATCAAGAAATATAGCATACATACAAATGAATGTATATAATGCATATTAATAGGTTAAATAATAATAACAATAAAATAGTAATAAAATGAAGAGTCATGTAAATACAGTTTAGCTTCTAAAATAAATGTTTGAAGTCTCATGTGGATTTCTCCCAAAATACATCTTGTCTCTACCAACCAACAAAAGTGCTCTATTTTTAAGAGCTTTTATAATCTTTAAAAAATAATTTCTTTGCCATTCTTCATTGTTTTACTATGTATGTTTACATCTCTAAATAATAAAATTTTAGCTCTGATGTTTCAAGTATTTTATAAATGCAATTTATATTTATTTTAGTTAATGTCAAGTTTTTGATATTGCAGTGGATATTATTTTAAATAATTTAAAAAAATATTGGCTCAATTTTTAAAATTCATTTATTTATATGTGGTGCTGAGGATGGAACCCAGTGCCTCACACATGTCAGGCAAGTGCTATACCACTGAGCCACAACCCCAGCCCTTCTTAGCTGTTTTTATTTATTATATTTCAGTATTGCATACTATTGTTTGACTATTTCACATTTTCATTTTCAATTCTGTGGTCAATGAATGCTTATACTTTTCAGTTTTCTGTTTTCTTTTTCTTTTGGTCAGCATAGACTCAATAAATATTCTTGAACACGTCTCAGTGGTGCATGTATGAAGAATTCTAAGGAATAGAATTGCTTGGTCATAGACTGTAGATATGATCTACTCTGTCATCTGGTGCTAAATTGTTTCCTAAAGTTTCTATACCAATTTGCACTCCTACCAGTAATTTTATGAGAATTCCAGTGCCTACCCACACCTACAGCCCTTGGCACTGACTCTTTGATTGACAAGGAAATCTTAGTCTGTTTGGGCCGCTATAATAATTTGCCATAAACGGAGTGGTTTATAATCAACAGAAATGTATTTCTTACAGTTTTAGAGGCTGAGGTATGCAAGATCAAGGTACTAGCAGTTTCCGAGTTTGATGAGGGCTCCCTCTTCTGGTACACAGATGTCACCTTCATCTCCTGTCTTCATGTAGTAGAAGGCAAACAAATTCCCTCAAAGGGCCCCTGTTAAGGGCACTAATCTCATTCAAGAGGGCTCCACCTGTATGATTTAGTAACCTCCCAAACGCCTTGCCTCTTCACACTATCTCATTGGAGATTAGGTTTCAACATATGAATTTTAGGGAGGCGCAAACATTTAGACCATAGCAGTGGAGATTGTAAAATAACGTTTGTGAGAGTTTCAATTTTTATTTGTTTTAATGAAATTGCTAATGAGATAAAGCATTTAGTTGTATGATTATTGATCCTTAATGTTTCTGCTATGTGAAATCCCTATTTTGTTTTCTTTGTTTCTTTTGTGTTGCTTAACTCATTGATTTGTGAGATTTTATTATATATTGTGTATTTGAATTCTTTGTTGACAATATAATGTAAATATTTTACCTTTTATTATGACTTGTCTTGTTTTGATTCTTTTTATGGTGTCTTTGAAGAACTAAAGTTTGTGATTATAATCTTATAAATTGCTTTCTTTATGATCTGTGTTTTTTTATCTTATTTAACAAATTTGTTCTTATCTCAAATTAATAGAAACTTTTTTAATAATTACTTTTATGAGTTTGAAGTTTAACTTTCACATTTAAGTCCTTTACCCATTCAGAATTGAGTTTTGTTAAAATTGAATATAAGAATCTAATTTTTTTCAATTAAATTAAAGGTAAGAACACTTTTTGTAAAGGACAGGACAAAAATTTTTAGAGTTTTCTGGTCACATGGCCTCTGTGACAACTTTGCCATTGTAGTATAATAGCAGCCAAGGATAAAATGTAAACGAACGGGGCACTGCTGTGCTCCAATAAAACTTTATTTACACAAATAGTGGTTAGCTGGATTTAGCCTGTGTTTGCCCACCTGCAAAAGGGATAACTAATTGTTTCAGACAACTTTTTGGTATTTTGTCCCCTACTGCTGTCCAGTGCCTACTGTTTTGTGTAATGTTTTCATATTTGTGTGAGACTGTTTCTGGGCTCTGAATTTTCTCTAAAGTCTTAACTGTCTATCCCCAATCCAATATCCCACTTTCCTAGTTTTTGATAAAATTAGATATCTAGCAGAGCAAGAGACTCCTTGATTCCTTTTTTAGATGTGTCTTGCTTTTTCTTGGATGTCCCTCTTCTAAATAAATCTTAAAAACCCAATAATCGAGTCTCACAAAAACTCCATTTAGAATGATTGAATTATATGACATCCACGTGGGATAACTAACAGAATATTGTATTTCTCATTTTGAACACATTGTATGACCTTTTATTTAAATCATCATTAATATCTTAAGCTAACATTTAAAGTATTCTTTAATATCCTACACATCACTTTAGATTTATTCCTACCTATTTTATTTTTGTATTGCTTTGGTAAATGCTTTCAAAATATAGATTTTTGTAACTATTGCAAATACATATGATTTCAATCAAATTTTTTATCCTAATCTTATGTGCATTTACCTGGCTATACTTTCTCAATAAATCAGTATTTTTTGGGGGGGGGGCGTGTTATGCTGTTGCTTTTGTACAATGACAGTTTTGTTTCTTCCTTTCCACTCATTTTTTTATCTTATTGTATTCTGCTGGCTACACACCGTAGTACAATGTTGAATAGAAGTAGTGATAGAGAGTAGGAATCTATTTTCCCTGCTTTTAAAAGAAATATTTTACTGTTTGATTATTGTATATGGCATTTGTGATAGATTTTTGTTTATTTCTAAGATATACTATTAGTTTAAACAGTTTGCCTTATTTTCCATTTTGTACCTGATAATCACAGTGTTTTATTTGATTCTTTATCCTTTCCCCCTATAACTCCTTCCAGGAACCCTATTTGCATGCAAGAGTAGCCACATTTCTTAGTATTTCATCTACGGAAGTTCTTCAGGCCTGTACCGAAGTGTGTTCTTCCAGAGGAGAGTTGTATTTGCTTTTGTTAGTGCAGTTGTTACCATCTCAGGACCTCTTTGTAGCCTGAGACTTTTTTTGCCACACGATTAATATGAGTTCCTACCCAGAATGGACTTTTCCACTTTTCTTCCATAGAATCCAGAGTTTAAGACTTAGACTGACTTGTAGTATTCCTTTGGCGGCACAGTTTTATTTTATTTTGTTTTTGTTCCTATCCAATTTCATGTTCTAAAGATGTCAATACCCTTGAAAGGTACCTAGTTTAAGGGAACATCTTTAATCTGATCCACCCTAAAATGGCTGTAGATTTTGTCTTGTGTTTCTCCAGTGCAGCTGATTGAAACTCAGAGTCTAGGTTTGAAACAATTGCTAGATCTCCAGAGCAACTCCTACTTCCCCTGTTATTTATTGTTGTGGATTTGTACTCAAATCTGGCTTCTGAGGAGTTCTCTTAATTTCTTGTCAACTGAGCAAGGCATAAGAAAAAATATTTTAAAAAATTCTAATTAGCATTTTTTGTTGTGCTCTGTCTGGAGATTATGTGCACATGTGTTTTTCTATATTGCCCAAACCAGTGTTTCCAATTTGATTCTACTCATAATAATAGTTTTGCCATAAACTAGCCTACCTGACCACAGTTATGTTTTATATCAATGGTTCTCTAACCTTGCTGCATTAAAATCACCTGGAAAGCTTCTAAAAATTCTGGTGCTCAGGCCACACTCAAGATTAATTAGATTAGACTATCTCAGGCATTACTAATTTTTGAAGCTCCCCATAGAATTCCATTGTGCAGCCAAGGTTAAGAAAAATTGTTTAAAATCTAGCTGTTCATTTTGATTCATGTCTATTCCAGTTCACCTGCTTTTTTTTTTTCTACTTTGCTCAGCCAGATAGCTCCCTCTAAAGCTACGTGTCCACACTCACATAAAACACCAAGTTCCCGATATTCCTGACCTACTTCTTCACATCAGTATGCTTTCTAAGAAACTAAGTCTGCTATACCTACGGTCAGTTGAATAGGAACACATTTGGCTTGTTTTTACTTTCAAAAAATTATTTTAAATGTCTTTCACCCTCTGCAGTGTTTTTCCTTTACAAGAAATTTTTTAGTGCAAAGTATCTTAATTTGCTAATTAATTCTGATAGACTATTTTCAGAGTCTTAGAAAATCAGTGTGTGATATGCTTAGGTGATGAGTAGCTTAGCACAGAAAATGATGTAATTTCAGTGGGACAAATTAGAGCCAATTAACATGGCAGTTAGTTATCTTTTTGAATAATGCAGATTTGTTTAGAAAAGCATTCTGTTTTATTTATAAAGTGGTCCCTGCTTTTAACCATTATAACTGCCATAGCCTTTTTCCTTTTGGAGCAGCTAGGTCAGATGTAGCAAAAAAGAGAGGTAAGGTTCTGTCATCATACCATGTTCTAGATCACAGTGTGTTAATTGACCATAACACATTATTAAAATGCTGTCTTATGAATCAATGTCTTTAATATAATGCTCAGAGCACCTAAAATATGTAACATGATTATACATTTATAATGATTTCTTCTGAGGAAATAATGACTATTTCTTGAAATTAAAACAAGTTTTTTTCATTTTCTGGAGCTTTTAGGGCTTGGGATCAAATACAGCAAATAGAGTTCTAGCTACAATATTAGCAAATACTTAGCTTAACACATTACTTTTAGTGTCTACAAGATAAAAGATATTTCCCAAAGTGAACAGATGGTTTAACCAGGAATGGCAGACTTCTCATGATTTAATAGTGAGAGAAATCACATTCTTTGGATATGTAATCAGGCTAGTTGGTCTTTAGAAGCCTGCTATTGCTTTCTATGCTAGTGGATTATTATCATTGTTTTCCTCAGGAAAACATTGTGTAGAATAATTAATTAATGATTACAGAGCATTTTGGAAGAGATCCTGAGTAACTTCTTAGTATTTTGAATTTACATATCCAGAGAGAATGGATATGAAAAAAAGATGGGAGAAAATTTTTATTCTCAAATTTTAACTTATCTTATTTATTTGTTTATTTTGGCACTGGGGATTGAACCGAGGGGTGCTTAACCATTGAGCAACATCTCCTACCCTTTTTTACATTTTATTTAGAGACAGTCTCGTTGAATTGCTTATGGCCTCACCAAGTTGCTAAGGCTGGCTTTGAACTTGCCATCCAGTTTTCCGAGCCACTGGGATTATAGGCGTGTGCCACTGCACCCGGCTTATTCACAAATTTTGTGATATATTTTTTTCTGACATTTTGGGTAATAGGGTTAGTTTCTTTGTAAAGATGCTATTATAATTTTACCTCATGTTTAAAGTTTTTGTTTCTCAGTATTGGACAAAAATAAGCATAAATAATAAATAATGATAAGCATAAATGCCTAGAAGTGGCTATAGCTCCAATACATGGCATGGTAAATTTTACATGAATGCCATCTTTTGGTATTTGGAGACAATTCTACCTTCATTGGATACATTGTGGCTTGTGTTTTCAAGAAAATCTTTCCTACTTAGGTGTTTTTGACTATGACTCTTATTTCCCAAATCAGAGGGGATGGTAACTAGTTTACAAAGATGTCTCCCTCCTAGTGAATCACACCTGTTGGTATTTGTGTCCCTATCTAGTTTTTTACACATTGAATATGGACTTCTTCTGTGTAACTAACAGAATGTTTCCGGATTGATGTGGTACATCTTATACAGCTAGGCCATAAGATCCCTTATAGCTTCAATTATGATTTCTTGAATGCTTACTCTGGAAGAAGCCAGTTGATATGTAAGAAGTTCCACTCACCTGAGAGTTTATGCTACATGATGCTCAAACAAAGCATTTAAAGAGGTCATATGGCAAGAGGGAGAAACAATCAGTCCAGAGTTGTTCTAGTTGTCCCGGCTGAAATGCCATGTGTGAATGAAGAAGTATTTTGGTTGTGCAGACCAGGGAAGCCATCCTGTGACTCTAGGCCCTGTTGTCAGCTCACTACAATTGCATTAAAGAACCCAAGCAAGAGCTGCTTAGGTGAAACTAATGCATGCATACAACTGTAAGATAATAAAAAATGTTGTTTTAAGCCTCTAAGTTTTGAAATGGTTTGTTACACAGCAAAGAGAGCCAGAATAAGGGAACAGTGAAGACTTAGACACCAGTTGCTAAGTTGTTATAGTGTTTCTTCATTTTGATTACCTTTGCTAATAGTACCATGCAGATCCTTCATATACCAAGCATTATGTTTTTCTTTCTCCCTTTCCTTTCCTTTCCTTTCCTTTCCTTTCCTTTCCTTTCCTTTCCTTTCCTTTCCTTTCCTTTCCTTTCCTTTCCTTTCCCTTCCCTCCTTTCTTTCTTTCTTTCTTTCTTCCTTTCTTCCTTCCTTTCTTTCGACAAGATTCTCACTAAATTGCTTAGGGCCTCACTAAGTTGCTAAGACTAGCCCTGAACTTTCTATCCTCCTACCTCAGCCTCGAGTTGCTGGTATTACAGGCATGTATCACCATGCCCAGCCCAAGCTGATTTCTGTTTTAGTTAGCTTTTTTTGTTGCTGTGACTAAAAGATCTGACCATAACAATTGTAGAGGAGGAACAGTTTATTTGAGGGCTCATAGTTTCTGAGGTCGTAGTCCATAGAAGGCAGTCTCCATTCCTTGGAGCCCCTAGGTGAGGCTGAATATCATGGCAGGAGAGCGTGGTGGAAGGAAGCATCTCACATCATGGTTAGGAAGCAGAGATAGAGATTCCACTCTCCAGATACAAAATATATACCCCAAAGCCATGCCTCCAGTTCTCACCTCCTCCAGCCACATCCTTCCACTTCAGTTACCACTCAGTTAATCCCTATCAGGGGATTAATTCACTGATTGGGTTAAGATTGTTTCAACCCAATCATTTCTCCTCTCAACCTTCTTGTATTGTCTCATACATGAGCTTTTGGGGGACACTTCACATACAAACCATAACAACATTCTTCAAACTTGTCACAATGATGCCTAAAAGGTAACTACAGAAGCACTGGAAATTGTAAAGGTCTTGCTTGCTTGAAAGTAGAATTGAGACTTTGCAGTTAAAGGTCTTGCTTGCTTGAAAGTAGAATTGAGACTTTGCAGTCTATTTTTTAATATTTCAAGAAGGCTAACCAAGATGGTATGTTAACCAAGATAAGTAAGACTGCACAGTTTACTCAACACATCTCTTTGTTTTTGGCTAGGTATATATCAATCTGTCAGAGAATCTCACTGAAATGAATTATACTTAAATGCATACTTCTTTTTATTGTTAGCTGTTTTGTTTTTATGGTAGCAAGAACATTTTAAAGTATGGGATTCTTATAAGGAGAACAAAAGGGATTTCTTAGTGTATGTTAGACTTTGTTCATCTTTCCCAGCATCTAGTTCTTCTTCCTTTCCAAGCCCACAGGATATTGCACTTTCTAAGCCTTTACCTGTGGGCTGGGCCATGTGGCTGGTTCTGGTCAATGGACAGTGGTCTCTGAACAGATAAGATATGTGTTATTTCTGAACTGTAGTATTTTATTGTTGGTGAAAAACATTGCACTCTCTCTTCTCTCTTGCAGTAAGCAAGAAGGGCATGTGTTTCAGATAGTGCATCTTCAAGGAAGAATGCTGGATATCTGTATTCCTAAGCGGCTATGTAGAGCAGAATCCAACTTAAGTTTGAGCACATAATATTTTTTTGTTGTATGAATCCAATAAGATTTCAGGATGGATTTTCAAAATGTAGCTTAAGCTAACCTATTTTAATTAAGGTATTTCCCCTCGCAAAATAATGACCTAAAGCGCAAGTGGGAGTGATGGTGTACTTCACTGAGCTGTAAGCACCTATCTCTGATTAGTTAATTGTAGAAAGCACACAGCAGAGCACTGAGGAAGTGAAAGAACTTTCACTGGGCTGCAAAGAAGAAGGGGCAGGTTGTAAAACTGGTTTCCTATGGAATGTGATCCTAGATGGAATCGTCTGGCAGAGTGTTAAGTCTCTGAAAACAAAACTTTCCTTTCTGGTTTTGTTCAGAACTGTTCATCTTTTTGTTGTTCTTCAATAATCTAGTTGCACTTGGATGCTTGAATGGTATTTTTAAAATGAAAAACTTGTCATCACCCCTCTGCTTAAAATATTTCAGTGGCTTTACATTGCTGATTGGATTAAGATCAACATTCTTGGATAGGTGTGACTTAACATGATTCTGTTAAGTTTCTCTGATTTAGAATACTGGATTTCTGAAGGCATGTTCTTTCTTTGTTGAAACTTTTTTTTTTTTCTTTTTTTTTTTTTAACTTCCCATCCTTTCAACCTCCTGTCCTGGTTGATCCCACTGAATCTTTAGATTCAGAAATCTTGCTCTAACCATTAAGTTTTTTTGTGGGGAGGTTTTCCTAGAACTGGGTTTCTTTCCTTCGGAACAGTCATCTCAGGTCTATAATTTGTGTGTTTAAGTACAATTATTCAAAGAATAGTTGTTTTGTACTTCATTAGGATAGGACCTTGTTTGTGTTTCTTCACCATTTTTTCCCCCAGTGTCCAGAAGGAGGAATGAATAATCCTTGTGGGCCCTTTACTGGGAAGGACCAAAAAGTTCAAATGGATCTGAAAAGCAGAAGGGAAGAAGTGATCTGGAGTACTTTTCTGGCAATCCCATAATCTGATCACTGGATTTTCTTTTATATGGGATTAGATTCACTTTAATGGAAATAAAACTAATTGAGATTGACTATTTCACACAAATAGAGTGTGGTTTTAGTTGTCTATTTTATATATTAAACTTCTAGAGTCCTATTTCTTTTCTTGCTATAGAGTTAAAGTCCAGGGTAGCATGTAGCCTTGCAAATAAACTATAAGTAATAGCTGCTTTCAGTAAATATGTACGAATAAGTGAATGAAAATATTTTAGAAAATGCTGTGAATAGTTTACAACCTCAAATATTTTTGGATAAGGAGTGTGAGAAGGATCCTAGAAAGAATTACATTCTTTATGAATTTCTTTTTGTCTCTGAAGATGGTAGTGAAAATTTTAATCTGGTATCTTCTTCAAAGTCTTCAATTCATGTTCACTGATTGTCTTTATCTTAATTTTAATACAGGTTACTGTATTTACTCAGATGAAATTACAATTGCCTTACCTTTCATTTAAGAAAGTACACTTAAGAGAGATGTTATTTCTCTTTTGGTCTTAGTCTTTGCATTCTTTATTCATCTTTAAATTTCAATCAAATGTGGCTAAAACGTCTTTTGTAGACCTGAATTTTAGCATTATAGCATGGAAGCAAAAGTGATTACATGAGAAACAGGGTCATAAAAACAATCATCATAAACAAATAATATCTAAATTATTTATAAAGACTGTTATAATTTCATGGAATTATTTTGGAATTGTATATGAAGAAGTTTATAACCTCACCATATTCTCACTCTCTATAAATGTGCTTTTTAACTTGACAAACTTCTTCCTGGCAAAACCTACCCTTTATTTTGGTACTGTGGCAAAACCCAGTGTTGTTTTGTTTTGGAGTAACATTTTTTACATGTTTAATGATAGGCAAATTCTTGGTTATAACTTTTTGAAAATAAGTGAGTAGAGAATTACTTTTTGTGTCTCCTAAAAATATCCAACATACTTTGTCCAAGGAAGTACTGAATAAATATAATTTGAATTAGTTGAAGTGCAGAAGGATTACCCAAAAAGGTGGGTAGTAAACAAAAATTAGTTTTTCTTAACTGATTTCTCTCAATTTCATTATCCCATGACTTCTATAGGTAGAAATATGTAGTATAATTTAAAGTTTGTATGTGTTTGAATTTTGTGGAGTACTGACCGTTACTGATGCTACCAAAGCATGAATTTTGTGTTGTTTTATTCTTTTGTAGGCAGTAACCTTCAGTGGAATGCATGTAGCAAGTGTGTTCTGTTTATGTACTCTGATATACATCAACAATTGGTATTTTATATATGAATTTTCTAAGTATTGAGAGGATATCAGCCATTCAGCCTGAAAAGTATGTTTATATGAACATGATTCCTTTACGGAGCTTTGCTAGTTTTTGATTGAGAGCTCTTAACTGAGGATCTGTCTCTATCTCTTAACTGAGGATCTGAGTAAGCTTTAGGATATCTGGAAAGTCTCTGCAGTTTTATATGAAATATTGTTTTTAATGTGCATTTTTCAAGGGGAAAGTTTTCCTGGATTAGATCAGGTCATAAATGACTACAAGACTCATTGAATTATATATGCAAAAGTATAATCTTATACTGTGGTGAATTTTACTGTGTAAATTTTGCCTTAGTGCAGCTGGATCTTCCTCGAAAATCTCTGAATGAGATGAAAGACATTGAAAAATACTAGTAGTAGAAAGCAAGAGACTTGGAGTTATGTTCTATACAGAAAGTTTTCCTTTCAATTCTGCCCTTCCTTCTAAAATGCAACCACAATAGTTCCTATTTTTATGTGTGAGCTTCTATAATCCCCATGGAAATGGAATCCGAAGATGGAGTAGAATATAGAATAGTAGATTAGTCATGTGGTAGCTCTGATGCCATCTTGGCCTTCACATGAGCATCAAATAAGGTCAATAAAATGTCATTGCTCTTCAGTAAATTCTTTTCAAAGGAACCAATACTATATAAAAGCCATGTTAGGAACTTTCTGAATACTTTAAGATGAAGCATATGCTCCTGTGTTATTTATTTTTGATGTTCTCTAAGACATGATTCAAGAAACCTAGGCTTTATTTAACCTTTTGCCAATAACATGTTTAAGCAATAACTTTAAGCAAATTAAAGATTTTTCTTGTTTCATTTTCTTTACCTATAAAATAGGATAAATTTTCTTTTTCTGTATTCCTTAACATATAGATTCCCTGTCGTAGAACCTGGTACATGGCTGATACTTCATTCATTTAAAAATTTGAATCAATATATCCATAGGGCTGGAAGTGTAGCTCTGTGGTAGACTGTATTTAGCATGCACAAGGCCCTAGGTTCTATCTCCAGTACACGCACACACACAAAAACCAATAAATTTCTGGTAACTAGTAACAGTTTATTGATTCATTTTTGCTTTGAATAGAGCAGATGGTTTATGTGGAAAATGGAAAACATGAGGTTGGATTTTGATCATTTTAGATTTGAAACATATATTCAAATATTTAAGAGTAAGTTAACATATGATAAGAGAGTATTATCCTAGTAAGCAGAGTTTGTGAAGAAGTTCCTTTTGTGTTTTTTTTTCTATAAACTTTTTTTCATGATGGGACTAGAATGATAAAATGCCTGAAAAATATTTGATAATTGTGTGTTATTTGCCTACACAGCTGAAAAGCCTGTGGTTTTTTAGTCCCATCCTCCTTCCACCCTTGGCCCTGTTTTGGTTTTTATGTCTTAGGGCAGAAGGATAAAACCATGGTTTAAATTCCAGTTGCACTTTTACTAGCTGTGGGACATTTAGCACACCATCATTTTGATTTATTTTCCTTAATGAAGTAACAACATTAACTGTCATTATCAAACACTTTCTATGAGCATTCCTGTAAACTTTACCTGTGTTAATCTACTTAGTCCTCAGTACAACCATATAATGAAATTGCAACTGTTTTTCCCATTTCTCAGATGAGAAAACTGAGGAACAAACCTGATGTCTCCAGGCTCTGTCACAAATTGATGAGGATATTTTTTACCAATGCAGTGAGATCCAGATAATCAAAAGTGTTTATATGGCCTTAATTATATTTTATTTATGATAACACTCAGTTTATTTAGTTTTAGTATGCTAATGGAAACTATCATTTCTTTTGTTAAGTATCTTGAAGCTGAGCTAGTGCCTCATATTCTATAATATGAAAGTCCAGACTTTTACATTGAGAATTCAAGTTCTTTTTGTCATATTTGATGAAGAAAAAGGTAGTTCTGCTGTTCAAGGACAAAAGCATGTAGAACTCTGTACCTCTTTGCATTGCTGATTGCTGTTGACATTATAGACACAGTATCTTCAGCAGGGTATAAAGTAATATGCAGCAGATTGTAGCTGCATATTACTTTACACCTTGCTCATTGTAGCTTCAGAAAGGTAATTTCATTACCCATTGTTACATACTTACAGTAAGAGGGAAGAATTATTATTTAAAACCATACAATCCTTTCCAGGAATGTTGTTATGCCTGAGGAACACAATATATTATTTGTGTTACTGAAAAAACATAGTCTTCTGTTCACCCAAGTGGCTTATTTTTTCTCCTATTTGCAGGGGAAAACTTGGAACTGAATTTGGAAGTAGAGCTGGTACACTTGGAATTTTCTATAAAATAGAGTGAAGAGGCTTTGGAATTCTTGGAAGGCATGCTTGAAATATGTGAGGAGGAGGAAATATGAGAAAAACCAGGCAACAAAGCAAGTGGTTTGTGCCTATAGATTATCTATTTTTGGGTGTCCCTAAGAGACTCCAGACCCAACACAGCCTACTCTGATCTTTTGAATGACACTCAGCTCCAACCTAGCTCTCCTCCATGCTCCCTATTCTAGTGAATGACACCATCTTTACAGGTGTGTGCCACCACACCTGGTTCTTGCTTTTCTTAATTTCTATCTAACAACACCTCAGTTAAAACTAACCCAAACTCAACTTTCTAATAGATTTTTTCACATTCATTGTTGTCTTCTCTGCTCTGTTTCTTTCACTGCAGTTAAGAGATTGATGTTTAGTTTTTTTTTAATCTAGATCACTGCCTTTAGGATAGAGCCCTAAATTCTTATCTTAACCTGTAATGTTCTGCATGCTCTGGCCCTGAGCACTCTTCTATCTTTGAAGAAGGACCACCATGTCAGATTTAAACCCTAGGCTAAAGCTTGTTTGTTTGTTTGTGGCTGCCTAACCGGAAGACCTACTCATGCTTGGATGTTCATACATTCTGTTGTTGCCCCAGGTTTCTTTGACTACCCTAACATTAGTCAATCCAATGAGTCATTTTGAACCCAAGTAATTCTTTTGTTTTAAGGAACAAGTACAGGACAAACTCAGGTTAACAAACACATTAGATAATCCACTTATGGGAAATAGAAATCAAAATTGTACACTTTCAACTAAGTCAGAGAAAAAGAACAATGAAGGAAGAATCTCCAATGAAAGGTTAGTTCTTTATCAAAACAGTATAAAAACCCCTAGACAGAAAGTCGCCAGTTGTATCCTCTTTGGGATCCTTCCCATGCTGTGGGAGCTTTCTTTGTTTCCTTCAAATAAATCTGCTACTTTTGCTGGGTGCCGTGGTGCATGTCTGTAATCCCAGCAGCTCTGGAGGCTGAGACAGAAGGATCACAAGTTCAAGGCCAGCCTTAGCAACTGCAAGGCACTAAGCAACTGTCTCTAAATAAAAATACAAAATCGGGCCGGGGATGTGGTTTGGTGGTCAAGTGCCCCTGAATTCAATCTTCAGTACCAAAACAAACAAATAAAACAACAAAAAACCCACAACAAAACAAAAAACCAGCTACTTTTAATAAATCTGCTACTAAATTCTCACTCTCCATCATCTGTGTACTTCATTCTTCAGGTGCATGAGACAAGAACCTTCCAGTGCTCACACGATCCTGTGCTACACATCCATTCCCCTCTCTTACATAGTCTTGCACTAGTGACAGTGGCTTGGTTTTCTTTTAGCTCCTCCAGTGCCCCATGCTTCTTTCCACTTTGGGATACTATATGCCAATTTAACTGCTTAGATCTCTCTCTCTCCCATTTTTATGTAGTTAGTTCATTCTCTTCTTCAGTAATCTGCTTAAGTAGCATTTCCTTAGAGAAGCCTATTCTGGCTTCAATCTAGGTTTGATTTCCCTGTTACTCATTTTCATAGCATCCTATCCTGTTTTATCATAGCACTTATAATAATGTATTAATTATATATGCATTTATATAGTGATTTTATTTATGTCTGCTTCTTCCATTAGACTTAAAACTACATATGTTTGTTCTACCTCAATTTTTAATTCCCCCCTTTTTTTTCTTTCTTTCCTTTTTTTGGTACCAGGGATTGAACCCAAGGGCATTTAACCACTGAGCCACATTCTCACCCCTTTGCATGTATTTATTTATTTACTGAATTTTATTTATTTATTTATTCTACTTAAGTATACATGATATCAGTGTACAATGCTAACATAACAGTAATTCAAATACTGAATGGATGCAAGAAATGATATTACAGGAAGTCATCTTATTTACATACTGCTTGATGTCCAAATGATTGTCTGTTTCATATTGTGTTTCTGTAGGTAGTAATGGACATACTCTATTACATCCACTCTTATCACACATTTATCATATGGCAGGTAAATTTAAGGGTTTATAATGTGGCAGCAGATACCAAGGACTTTGTCGTTGTACACACATCTATTTGAGTATATAAGTTAGAAGTATAATATTACATTATCATAATAAGTTTCTTTGTAAGCAAAAATGCTCAGAAGTGTCCTTGATTGGTTCTTTGGTGATTATGAATTCCTCCTGAGTCATTTTAAACCAGCTTACATTCTTCTCGCCACCAGAGGACTCAGTAAATGTCTGAAATCCAGATCAACATCGGCAAGTGAAGGCATCTCATTTTCAATTCAAAGAAACATTACTGAGCTTTAGCTTAATGTAGCCCTTTAGTCCAGTGATATTAATTTAATTTAGTAATATTGTCAATTAAAATCATTTAGGCTTGAGCTCTAAAAATTCTTGTTAAACATTCTAAGTATTAATTTTAGGAATATATTGTTTGGCTATTTGCTTTTGAAATTCTTTTCAATGTTTTAAATTCTGAGTAATTTTGACTGAAGCTTATTCAGATAATAGAGATTGTATAATGTACTCTTTGCTCTGGTAGATTATTTATTTTCCATCTCCCCTCCTCTACTTTTTTTTAATCCTTTACCCCCCCCTCTCTAGCCCATTTTTATTTACCCTCATTCCTGACTCCATCTCTTATTTACATGCTTTCATGTTTAAGTCAATCTATAACTACAGAAAGACAGAAATGTCAGCTTTCTATTTTGAGCAGGAAATTACCTTCTTAGAATGTTTATAAAAATGGATTACTTCTCTCAGGATATTCATTCATCAAGACAGAAGTTGGTCCTCCTGTACAAAACGGAATGGAAATAGAAACAGTCAAAATATACTAGGATAAACACAGCAATCAGAGATTGAGTGGGGAGGGGAAGCCTAATTTGGAGGAAAAATGTTGGCTGCTTGTGAGGCAAAGAAATAGAAACAGCAAATGTTCCTTTCAATTGCAGCAAGAGAGAAATGTTATCCAGGGATGTGCTAGTCTTTTAAAATTTTATCTAGGACTGCTTTGAAACAAGTCTGCACTCCCAGGATTATACGTGAGGTACATATATATGTCAGCATCACATCATTTTTTCATGGGATTTTGATCATAAATGCTAGAGAACACTGGGTGCAATGACACACTTCTGTAATACTAGGTATTTGGATGGCTGAGGTAGGAGGAGTACAAGTTTGAGGCCAGCTTGGGCCACTTAGCAAGACACTGTCTTAAAATAAAAAAATAAAAAAATAGAAAAAAGGGCTAGGGATGTAACTTAGTGGCAGATTGCTCCTGATTCAATCCTCTGTAGCTGCCCCCACAACAACACAACAAAAACGGAATATCCCCCAAAACCAAAAGCCCATAAGCAAAAACTGGGACTGTAATTCAGATGTTCTGATCCCAATGTAATTACCCCCACACTTTTTTATGTCACTGCTTACAAAACCTGTAATTAGTTTGTGGTCCTTGGAGATTTACCCTTCATTACCTGTGCTTCCTTACACTCTTGAGTTTGCTGTATGGAATATAGTCATTGGTACCATTCCAGTCATACCTCCAGCATGGAGCAACCTCGTTGTCTCCTAAAGAATGACAACGCAGTACATTATGCAGTCTAACTAGGGTATTGTCATTTTCACTGAGGAAGAAGTTGTTTATTTGAAAAATGGGTTACATTTAAATATTCATCCTATGAATGTTCTAGGACTTTCTTAATTGATACTGTAACTCCCCCCCCACACACATATATTAAGCAAGATTTTTGGTTCTATTTTCCTAGTATATGTAGAGAATAACATTTACCTTACTTTAAACATTTTTGAGATGATGCGGTAATTCACACCTATTACAACTGAAGAATTTCAAGAAGTCTGGGTAAAAAGGGATACTATAGAATTTAACTTATTAGGGAGAAAACATTAGTTTCCGTCCCAATTTACTCTCTCTCCTGCACCTTCTTTATACAGTGAAGAAATGTTTTTTGTTTGACATGGTTTTTCTCTTCTTTGTGTGGTTTAGAGAAAGAGGCAAGTTGAAAGTGTACACATTTTCTTCTGTGATTGTCCTTTTGCAACTGGGGTATTTTTCTTTCCTACGTGTTCCAGCTATTCAGCCTCTACTGCCCACATTTTTAGTAAAGTTATTTACACACCTAATATTGTTTTGATTCCATTGTTCAATTCTTTGTAAACACTTTTTATTTAAGGGAATCATTTTCCTTCTACTGTCAGAAAAAAACACAAATATGTATTTGACCAAGATGGTTTCATGTGGTCAAATCATATTCTGTGTAACAGGTGAGGAATAACATAGGCTTGCTTCTAAACTAAGCAGATCTTTATATCTTTAAATAGTAATGAAATAAAAGGAACATAAGAGAAGTCTATTGAAGAAATAACCTCCCTCAGTAGGTGTTAGTTAGCTAGCAATATGGACGATTTAAGGTGGATTGTAAAACAACTTCAGTATTAAATATATATAGACTATCATAAGGAAGTTGGTGACAGCTGAAAAAGAAATGACCAAGGTTGGTGAGTATATATTTTTGAGGTACTGATGTGACTCACTTGATATATCTAAAAATTAACTTTGCTCGATGCCACTGACCATCAAAGCTATTTAGCAGTTAGGCACTGATGAGATATTATCAAATATTTTAATCATTATCAAATGTTATAAAAAGGAAACAAACATCTTTTTTTTAATTGTATTCTTTGGTGTATTCTAACAAATTAAATAAATCACCAATTGTAAATATAGTTTCTTCTTCATAATCCATATCCTAAACCCTGAATTTTGTGTGTCCTAAGAGTTATGGTGATATAGAAATGGAAATTACTTTCAGGAAAATTATGCTGCTGGAATTGCAGAAAATTATTCTTGTTTGAAAAGAGTGGTTGGGGCCATTTGTTTAGGTAAAAATATATTTTCATAATTTAATAACATTTTCAGTTATCAAACACTGCTTATAGCCTCTTGGTATTAAAAGATTGTGTGCTGGGATTTGTATTAAAGCACCTTAAAAAGCTTCTAGAAAGTTCAGTTCCATAGGAAATTGTGTAATTTGAGCTTTGTTTAGAAATATATTTCTAAAAGTGTAGTCTAGGTCTACCCTTATCAGAATTGTGTAGGAAGGCTGTGAAGCATACTTATTTTGAGACTATCCCCAAACTTTCTGAATTCCTGACTTAATAAGAATCTCAGGTGAGCCAGGTGTGGTGGTGTCTGCCTGTGATCCCAGCAGCTTGGAGGCTGAGGCAGGAGGATCTCGAGTTCAAAGCCAGCCTCAGCAAAAGTGAGGCACTAAGCAACTCAGTGAGACCATGACTCTAAATAAAATACAGAAATAGGGCTGGAGATGTGGCTCAGTGGCTGAGTGCCCCTGAGTTCAATCTCTAGTTACCCTACCCCCCAAAAAAGAATCCCAGGTGATTAATTCAACTAACCTCCTAGCATTGGGAACCACTGGTTTATTGAGTAGTAATCATTTTCCTTTTATAGACCTCTTCACAGTGAACACTTTATAACTCTTTTTCTCTACCCTTATTCTTTATTAACAAATAAAATAACTGAAGAGACAAATGACTGTCACATTAATAACAATCTTTTTAAATACCCTTTCTTCACATGCTGCCAGAAAGAAAGATTTGGGAAGATTTTCAGAAGGGAAACTGAGATGCAAATCCTTGAAACTTGAACGTTTCCAGGTCTTTTTATTCATTTTATTGCTTCAATTCAGACATTGCACCAAAGATTAATTAGATAATGACCTGCTAGTGAAAAAGCACTTATATATATATATTTTTAAATTCTTATAACTAGTTAGAAGGAAATTTGGATTATATTGTCCTGTTCTGTCATTTTTACATGTGAAGAAAATGATGCTTAGGTTCTATGAATTGATTGAGATCACAATCCTAATTGTTGTCAGAGCTGGTATAGGAACCCACCTATCCTGACTCCCATACCACCTACCCTGACTCCAAAAATCATACATATGATTTTTTTGGGGGGGGGCCTATTATTATAAAAATATATGGAATTATTTATTTGAAGAACAAATTGTTTTGTAGACGAGACATCATCTTTGAGTTGTTATTCTTAATAGTCTCACCATTTCCCCAGGTCTGTTTCTATTTATTATGTTGTGGGCAAATAGCTGAAAAACATTTCTGTATCAAGTGAGCTTTTGTTCAGATTGTACTTTTCAGAGGAATTGGATCCCTGCTGCTTGATGTTGAATTTGGTAACACTTTATTTGAGGTGTCAAGGCGTGGTACATTTAATTAGAATTCCCTGTAATACCACTGATCAGTGTAAATTCTGTTGATTAAATGTGGATAGTAGTATTACTGTACCCTGAGCAGAATCCACCCATGTCCTGTTATGCTCACTGGATTTATCTTTCTTGCTCAGTTTTGATTTATTTTTCGTACCAGGGATTGAAGCCAGAGTTGTTTAAGCCTCATCTCCAGCCCTTTTTTTATTTTTATTTTTTTTATTTTGAAGTACGGGCTCACTAAGTTGCTTATTTTCAGACAGGGTCTTGCTAAGTTGCTGAGGCTGACTTTGACCTTGTGATCCTCCTGCCTCAGCCTCCCGAATCACTGGGATTATAGGCCTGTGCCACTGTGCCTAGCCCTCAGCTTTGATTTAGAAAAACAAAAACTACTTTCTCTTTCGGATTATTTTTATTTGATAGTTTTTGGACATGGTCAAAATATCTGGTGGAACTGATGTAAGAATGTGGTCTTTGGCCTCCCTTTTTCTGTAACAGCTCAGTTGAAGACTTCCTGGAATTTGAATGCAGGCCATTTTCCACAACATACTATGGTGATGAAATCCAGATGGAGAGCCAAGAAACACAAATAGAATTCAAGCAGATCAATTGAAATTTTTGTATTTGAACAATATCTGGAAAATGACAAGGCAAAAGTGAGACCATAAATTGAATGTGAGAGGAATCACATTCTGTGCATGAAAAATAGTAGTCCCAGAGAGCAGAGTCTGGGGAGCTGATAAGTTGATTTTTAATAAGAAAAATGCTTTGTCTATAGCAAAACTAAACAAGAAATAACTGAACCAATTCCAGAGATTTTGAATCAAGAAAATGAAAGACAAGTATAATGAATGAGGATTAGATTTGTCACAAAAGCAGTAAGGACATATACAAAAGAGCCGTGAACATATGTTCTAGAGATTTTGTTTTTACCCAGAGTATTACAAAAGCATTCACATATGAATTTAATTTTCATTGAAGCTTTGCAGAGAAAACTACAAAGTAACAGGAGTTTTCAGGTGTAGTTACAATGAATAGGATAGTACTATTAGTTCCCATAGGGAATAGCAATCCATACAAAAACTTATACTTCTGGTAGAATGATGGATATTATATTTCAAAAAGCTGAATAAAAAGCCCACAATTTTAATTGAATAGCTGACTTTGTAAAAATAAAACAAAATATAAAAGTCCACTTCCAAAAAGAAGAATCCTCCCCACAAGTAAGGAAATGAAATCAGAGATCTAATCAAGTTTGGAAACTTGGGCTGCTGTGGGAGCAAATGCTAGCATGAGATTGTCTTGGAGATTATTGGCTTTTTGGCATGGAACTCTGTGAAGACTAGACCTAAGGGTACCAGAAAGGGGCTAAGTCTGGACTTTCAAAGATTCAGCACTCTTCAGAAGAAAGTAGTCTAGGAAAAAAACTTCACTTGGCTGAAAAATATAATATTTCCAGGACATATAAATAAAATAAAATATTTCCAGGACATATAAATAGACTTATATAGTAAGAGAATATAAAAAGGCTTAATTTAAGAAAACCAACTGTCTCTCATTTACAATAAATGAAATTAACGTGGCAACATCTCATGGTAAAACTCTGAAATAATAAAAACAAAGATAAAATATTATAAGTAGCCTAAGTGAAACATGGCTAAGAGTACAAAGGAATAACAGTTAGAAAATTAATATCTTTAAAGTACTGGGAGAAAAAATTTCTGTAGAATCAAGTACTTAGCAGATCTATATTTGAAGAATGAGAATTAACTATGTAACAAGCTGATAGTGCTTATCATTAGCAGATCTTCAACAGAAGCATTTCTAAGTGGAAAATAGAAAAAAGAAAATAATCCCAGAAAGATAATTCAGATTTAAAACAATGATGAACAAATCTATGCAATTACATAAGAGTGAAAGTTTAATTACTTCTTTAGAAAAAAACAAATCATATCATTAAAATAGTGGACAAAATGGTACATAAGCCAGCCTCTGGTTGATCAGGTCTAAACTCATTATACAGTTTTGGAGGAGGATAAATAATACTACTACTAGCATATATAAATTTAGTGTTTGTGATATGCCAACCATGTTCAACCTTATGATATTAGTAATGTAATAATATTAATCACATAATAGTAATATAGTTACTAATACAATTACTAATTACATGATAGTATCATAATTAATAATTAGTACTATCGTATACATTTTACAGATGAGAAAACCAAGAGCAACACAAGTGAGACCAGATGATTTGATCCACAATCCTCATCACTAGGCTATACTTCTGGCAATTGATTTTAGACATTTATACATAGTAATGTTTAATGTCTACTAAAAAGAAAATAGGGTATAGCTGTGTATTAGAAATGAAAAGTGGTAATCCCAGCACTTAGGGAGGCTGGGACAGGAAAATGGCAAGTTCAAAGCAAGCCTCAGCAATGGTGAGGTGCTAAGCAACTCAGTGAGACTCTGTCTCTACATAAAACACAAAATAGGGCTGGGGATGTGGCTCAGTGGTCGAGTACCCCTGAGTTAAATCCCCGGTACCAAAAAAAAAGAAGTGAAAAATGGAACAAGGGAAGAAAAACTGTTGGCAATTCTGAAGAAGCATAGAGGTCTCAGGGCAAGTGAAAAGTACAAAATAAGATGGAAGAAGTTGAATTTTTCTAATCTGAAAATTTAAAATATGAAAAGCTCCAAAATTTGAACTGACAGTATGGTACATCATGAAACTTTGTTTTATGCATAAAGTTATTTTAAATATTGTATAAAATTACCTTAAGGCTATGTGTAACGTTTGTATAAAACATAAATGATATCCATGCTTACATTTGGATCCAATAACCAAGATATCTCATTATGCATATGCAAAATTTTAAAAATCTGGAAAAAAAAAGAAAATCTAACACCTGAAACTTCTGGTCCCAAGCATTATAAGTAAGAGATGCTCAACCTGTAAAGTATTGTCAGATACAACAGATTTGAAGGCAAAAAGTACTGTCGGTACTTTTTAAAGGTAGTCACTATGTAATAAGTAGTCACTATATAATAAGTCAGATATAATAAATTAATATATATAATTACATTGTATATATAAGTTGAAAATATTCTTTTCTAACACTATCACTTAATTCTATTAATTTCCTCAAGCATTACTGTAGCTGAATCCAATAAATTGACATGTATTTTTATTTTTATTTAGTTCAAAATGTATTTAAATTTCTCTTAAAACTTCTTTGTTTGGCCTATGGGTTATTTATAAATGTATTTCATTTTAAATATTCCTGATATTTTTCTGGTTTTGATTGCTAGTTTAATTTCTTTATGGTCACAAAAGATATAGAGATATATATATATACTTTACATGATATAGTCTTTTAAATTTGTTGAGGAATTTGTGGCCCAAAGTATGGTCTAGCCTAGTAAATATTCCATGAACATTTGCACATAAGATACATTTTGCTGTTGTCGGGAAGACTTTTCTGTCAAGTAGATCAAACTGATTGATGTGTTTTTCAAATCTGTAATAGCCTCATTGCTTTTCTGTAGAGTTATTTATTCTGCAAGTTTCTTAGTGAAGGGTGTTAAAGTCACCACTTAACAGTTGTGGATTTGTCTATTCCTTCTTTTAGTTCCATAGGTTTTTGTTTCACTTATTTTGAAGCTCTGTTGTTAGTTGCATGTATGTTTAGAATTTCTAGTCTTCTTGGGGAATATTTTCTTCATCATTAATTATGTACCTCTGATGTTATTCCTTATTTTGAAGTCTACTTTTTCTGATATTTATATACCTATTTTAGCTTTGTTTGAATTCATGTTTGAATAATATTTAATAGTGATTTAATAATCATCATCATCATCATCTTTATGTCTTTATTTTAACCTGTCTTTGTTTTTATTTTTAGGATGAGTTTTACATAGCATATATTTGAGACTATGTAATCAAACTTGAAAATCTTTCTTTTAATTCACAGGTTAAGATAACGGATCTTTATTGTAATTAGTGCTGTTTGGACTAAAGTATAATGTTTTGCTATGAATTTTCTATTTGAATTTTTGTTCTTATTTCTTTTTTAAAATGTGTTCCTAGCATTTGGGTATTATTTATGATTTCATTTTATCTCTAATGTTTGTTTTTAACTTATACCTTTTTCTTTAAAATATTTTAATGATTGCTATATGGTTTATTCTATATATCATTAACTCAAAGTCCACCTTCAAATAATATATTATTTCACATGTAGGATAAGTATTGTATAACACTATTTCCCAATTCCTTCCTCTCATTTTCATGTTATTTTTATGCTATTGTGGTATTTCATTTTTCTATGTATCACAAACATGCAATACATTGCTGTTGTTTAATTAAGATTATCAATTTTCTTCTAGAACATCTGAAAGTAAAAATTAATATATTTTATTTCATTGTTTCCATTTCCACTTCTTTTTAGTAGTGTGTGTGTGTGTGTGTGTATATGTGTGTATTTCTGTCTGGTATATTCTTTCTGCCTGAAGAACTCTTTTAACATTTATTTTAGTGTAGGCATACTGATAAAAACAAATTGTTTTGGTTTGTGTGAGACAAATAGTTTTTTCTTCTTTAGTTTTGAAAGACAGTTTCACTGGCTATAAAGTTCTGGGTTGACTTTTCTTCATTTAGCCCTTTAAAGATGGCGGTTCATTGTAGTTTGACTTACAGTTTCATTTTAGAAATCTACTATAGGGGCTGGGGTTGTAGCTCAGTGGTAGAGCACTTGCCTAGCATATGTGAGGCACTGGGTTAGATCCTTGGTACCACATAAAAATAAATAAATAAAATAAAGGTGTTGTGTCCATCTGCAACAACAACAAAAATGTTTAAAAAATCTACTACAATTCTTACCTTTCTTCAGATCTATGTAATATTTCTTTTTTGTCTGATAGCCTTCATGATTTTTTATTTTTTGGTTTTCAGCTGTTTGAGCATGATATGCCTACTAGGTGTGTTATGTGTGTGCATGCATGTGCATGCACATGTGTGTTTACTTTTGTTTTAGTGTATATTATAATTGGGTTATCTAAGCCTTTTGATCAGTGGTAGGGTATCTTTGATTAAATTTATTGTCCTCACAAATCTTGGATGCTCTATTTTGATCCCCCTTCATCTTTTTATTTTATTACTTTGTGTACTTTTATTGACCTGTCTTTAAGTTCACTGATTCTCTTTGGCTGTGTTAAGTCTACTGACTGTCAAAGACATTGTTAATTTTTGCTACCGTGGTTTTCATTGTAACATATGTATTAGATTCTTCCTTAAAATTTTTTTTTTGTGGTTGTAGATGGACAGCATACCTTTATTTCTTTTATTTATTTTTTTAATGTGGTGCTAAGGATTGAACTCAGTGCCTCATACATGCTAGGGAAGTACTCTGCCACTGAACAATATCTCTAGCCCAGATTCTTTCTTATAGGTTTGTCTGTTTGCCAGAATTACCCATCCATTCTTATATGCTGTCTACTTTTTTCCAGTAGAGCCTTTAATATATCAATAACAATATTTTAGATTCCCTAATAATTCTGACAAGTGATATTTGAATCTGTCTCTTTAGATCATTTAGTTTCTTCACATTATGTGAAGAAATTTCTTCATTATTTTAAATTTCTCCCTCCCTTCCTCCTTTCCTTCCTTCCTTTCTTCCTCTCTCCCTCCTTCCCTTCCTTCCTTTTTTCCTATACTATGTACTGAGTCCCGCCTAGTGCATGCTAGGCAAGTGCTTACCACATAACCATATTCCTAGCTTTTTCTATGCCTGTAATCCCAGCTATAAGGGAGACTGAGGCAGGAGGATTGCAAGTTTGAGGCCAACCTGTGCAACTTACTGAGATCCTGTCTAAAAAAAAAAAAGAAAAAAAAAATGGGCTTGGGATATGGCTGTGGTAGAACACTCACCTAACATGCATGAGGCCCTGGATTCAGTCCTTAGTGCCTCAAAAAGAAAAAAGAAAAAAAGGAAGAAAGGGAGGAAGGAAGGTAGGAAGGACAGACAGACTTAGCTGAATGCTTACTGGTGTGATAGTATGTGTTAGGTAAGCAAATGCTTGCAGCTGGTCTTTTCTTATAGGTACCTGTCTTTCCTTATATTTGGGGTTAGATTTTGTTGCCCTGCTACCTCAGGTCTCTAATGCGTTCAAGAAAAGTTGGGGGGTGGTTTTCAGACAGTCCAAATTTTTCTAGGATACTTTTATTATATTAAGGGTGGGAGTTATGGTCTTTCCAGCTTTGTACATCTCAATAGAAGTTGGCAGTATCCACGCATTGTGTTTCTTTTTGTAGTGCTAGAGATCAAACCCTTGGCCTTACACATGCTAAGCAAGAACTATGTCTCCAGGCTTTCCATTGTTTTAATAAGAGAATATGAGCCGGGCGTAGTGGCGCATGCCTGTAATCCCAGCACTTAGGGAGGCTGAGACAGGAGAATCGCGAGTTCAAAGCCAGCCTCAGCAATCGCGAGGCGCTAAGCAACTCAGTGAGACCCTGTCTCTACATAAAACACAAAATAGGGCTGGAGATGTGGCTCAGTGGTTGAGTACCCCTTAGTTCAATCCCCAGTTCCAAGAAAAAAAAAAACCCAAACCAAAAAACAAACAAAAAAAGAGAATATGAAAATTTGAAATATGTATTCCTATAATATATTCACAAATAACCAAGTTCTTGGATTCATTTTCACTCAATCAGAACTCCCATTGCAACAATTTTTATATTCCTTTATCTGACTTTGCACCATTAGTGGAAGGTGGAATAGCAAAATAATAACTAAAGTATATACGGTGTATTCTGTGTACCAAACACTACATTAAGCACATTTCACATATTAACTTGTTTTTTTTTTTTTTTTTTTTTTGCACCAGGGACTTAACTCAGGGGCACTCGACCACTGAGCCACATCCCCAGCCCTATTTTGTGTTTTATGTAGAGACAGGGTCTCACTGAGTTGTTAACTTGTTTAATACTCACAACAAGTTTTATGATATTTGTAAAGAAAATGAGACATGATGAAGTTAATCACTTGTCAGAGATAACACAACTTCTGAATAGTAGATTTGGAGTTGGAACCTAAGTGTTCTCAAGTACTGAACTTTATTTCTTCTTAAATAAAATTATACAAGGTTGATGAATCAGTGTAATTAGCATTCTGAAGAGCTCGTAGGCCTTCTTTTTCATTTTACAAATAAGGAATCTTAGGCAGATGAGTTAAATGACTTATGTAGGGCTAACCACATAAGTTTGTGACTGATTCAATATAGAACTAAGATCCCCCATTTCTCATCCTATTTTTATTTAATAATAACATTTGATTACAGATGCAAGTATACTTCTAGTGCTCCAAGCCTAGAAACTCATTTTTAAACTATTTCTCATTTGGATTAGCATTTATTTATAGGTTCAGCTAGAATAGTGGATAGGAGGGTAATTTTCAGATGGCTATTTAATTATATAACATCCATTTATATACATCCAAGAACAGAACACATCAAAAGTTAAAATATCCATCTTTGGGCAGGGAAAAAATAAATACTTATAAATTTAATAAATAAAAAATAAATACTTACTTATAGCTAGAAATTTTCTATCAAAAGTCTCTTTCCCTCCATTGTTTATTCACCAGTATATTTGATTGTAGAAGACATTTGTTTCTCTCAGGTTTCATCAGTCTTAACTGACTTATGTTAATTCTCTGAAAGACTGGATCTTAAACATATAGTTCATTCATTATCATAATGCTTATTTGAACTCTTACCTTCTATTTAAAATGAGTCTTATGGAAATTTGTATACTCTTTAAGGACAGAGTCACTATCTCATATTCTTTTTTCTTTACCTATATATGATGGTTACCAACATATAGGAGACTGTAGTGGGCCAGGAGTCAGAAAACTTGAATTATTTATCATGGTCTATGAATTACAAGCAATTTGATGTCTAGGAAATGTTTTACTGTTTTTGTTTTACTATTTTCACTCCTACACTGAATCAAAGGTTTGAATGAAACATTTCCTAGGTTTCACTCCTAGGAAATGTTTTACTGTTTTTACTCCTATACTGAATTATATATAAGGGTTAAATTATATTATTAATTAATCTCTGAGCATTTTTGAACTCTTATTACCCTCAGACTTAATAATGGACACTGGGGCCACACAGCTGAAGAGGAGGACATAGTTGCTACTTCCTAATGAGTGCATAGTTTAGTATGGGGACTGATGTGTAAATAATTATGACATACAGTGAAATATATAAATCTTTAATATAGGAAGGAATATCTGAGAAAGTACAGATATTAATAAAGGGTGGATTTAAACTATGAATGAATTTTCACTAAGTGTATAAGAAGAAATCATTTCAGGCAAAGTGAAAAGCACTTACACATTTTCTCTGTGCAAGACATGGTCAAGGGAAGGTTTCAAGATGATGGAATAGAGCAGGTTGCTTTCCTTGCTGCTGCATGGCATGAGTCCAAGAAAGCAGACAGGCAGCTTCTCAACAAGGCGAGTTGGAGATAAAAGAGGGAGGACTCTACTGGTATTTAGAACTGGACACTCAAAGCAGTTTGGGGACTCAGGAGGTTGCATATAATAAAATAAGGAAGAAATCTCCAGCACCACAGCAGTGGCTTTGGCTAGAGTCACTAGCCCCAGTGGTCCCTCTATAAGCACAGTGGAGGGATAAGAGAATTAAAGGAACCCACATTTTTAGGAGGACTGAGGAATGTCTGGGTATGGAGAGTTTAGAGATCAAAGACACTGTCTGACTAAGCTGAAAGGCATGCTGCACAATAGCCTTGAACATGAAAGAGACTGCATCTCTCTCAGTGGCCTGTGGAGGACAGAGAAAAGAATCATTTTGCAGCTGTGGTGTGGGGAGTGGCAGCTGATGGGGCTGATTCCTAACAAATCCAAGTCTGGCCTGAAATACAGGCCTGGCAAACCAACATTGCATGACATAGAGTGTGCCTGAGACCAGGAGAAAGTCAAACATGGAGCAAAATTTACACAGGGGGACAACTGGTTGTGGAAACCAATCTGGCTCTCCCCCTCCCTTTCCATTCTGGCTGCTTTCAGGACCAGCTAGGAGAGATGTACCTGGCAGGGAATTTGAAGGGGCTGGGGTGGGAGAGATTGAATTTGGAGACTGAACCCAAGACCAGAAAATGTGGGGACTACAGGTGACATAGTGGACTAGGAACTGGCTCCTCCGCCACACAAGTGGAATCCAGGGGAGATCCTGGAGTGCAGTCTTCCAGCATGGACCAGCAATTACTGGGCCCTGGAGGCACACTGATTTAAAATCTCCAGACCAGTTAGCATCCAGCAAAGAGCCTGAGCCTACCTAAGCCTAAACCCCACCTCCAGGAATTCTGCCTATGGGATTACCTCTCTTACCCTAGCAACTCCACTTCAGGCAATGACACCTAACTGTTGAGAAGGGAAACTGAGAATCTTTTGAACTTCAACAGAAATAATTCTTTAACTTTTCATTGAAATATTTTTCCCCTTTTTTCTTTTCTCTGCTTAATTATGACTTTATGATTCATAGACATTTATATTTGTATTTTTTCATATTCATATTTGTATTTTTTCCTTTTCTCATTTCTAGCATTTTTGAAATGAGTTATTTTTCATGGATCAGTTTTTTGAAGAATAGAAGTTTGATTAGTACATTTCAGGTTTTTTTGTATTCTATTTTTAATTTTTTTACTTTGTATTTTTCTCTTGTTTCTCTGAACCTCTTTCTCCCTTTTCTTCTGCTAACAGCCAATCTCTATTGTTCTCTTTCACACTTCATTTAATTTTTTACTTCTATCCTCTCCTCCATCATAATCATCACTTCTCTCCCTATCCATCATTCAAAATTGTACACCCTTGCAAACTTACTGTTCTTATTTTAGGCAATAACTGATCATAACATTTCTGTTTATTGTGATAACATTGTACATGTCATAGTGGGAACTATTTGGTTTAATGTTTTGTATTGTTTGCATTGTATTGTTTGCTATTATTTGTCTCCCCATAAATAGTGAGGTACTGGAAACCTTCAGGGGCACTATAAATCTACAGAGTAGAAATTCTACTACCACAGATCCAAACCGTTAGATGGGTAGACACAAAAACAACATGAAAAGGCAAGGGAACAAATCACGCCCCCAAACCAAGATACTTCAATAATAATCCATCACCACCACAGTGGAAGACATGTCAGAGAAGGAGTTTTGAATGTACACAGTTAAATTGATCTGTGTTAAAGGACAATGTAAGGAATGATATCTGAGAGAGAATACAGGAAGTGAAAGATCACTTCAATAAATAAAGAGATTCAGGAAAAAATCAAGCAGAAATCTTCAAAATGAAGGAATCAATAAACCACATTAAAAAATTCAATGGAAAGCATCACCAACAGGCCAGACCACTTGGAAGACGGAGTTTTAGGCAATGAAGACGAAACACACAATCTTGAAAATAAAGTTGACCTTGTAGAAAATATGTTAAGATACCATGAACATAACTTTCAAGAAATATGTGATAACATGAAAAGATTAAATTTAAGCTTTACTGGGATAGACAAAGGCTCATAGACACAAACCAAAGAAATGCATAATATTTTTAATGAAATAATATCAGAAAAATTCCCAAACCTAAAGAATGAAATGGAAAATCAAATATAGGAGGCTTACAGTACCCCAAATATACAAAATTACAACAGATCCACACCAAGGCACATTATTATGAAAATGTGTAACATACAGAATAAGCATAGAATTTCAAAGCCTGCCAGAAAAAATGACAAGCCATGTTTAGAGGGAAACCAATTCAGATCTCAGTTGATTTCTTAACCCAGACCCTCAAAACTAGAAGGTCTTGGACTAATATGTACTAAGCTCTGAAAAACAAAATGGATGCCAAACAAGAATACTATGCCCAACAAAATTAAGCTTCAGCATTTATGATGCAATTAAACATTCCATGATAAACAAAATTTAAAAGTTAAAAGAATTCACAACTAGAAAGCCTGCTCAGCAAAACATACTCAAGATATTTCATAAAGAAGAAATGAAAAAGGTAAAACAAGCAAAGGAAGTGACTACACTAGAAAAATAGTCAAATTCTTATATCAGATAAAATGGACTTAAAGCCAAAGTTAATCAGAAGGGACAAAAAAAAGGACAGTTCATACTATTGAATTATATATCAACAAGACATAACAATCATAAATATTTGTGCCTCAAGCAATGGAGCATCTGCATACATCAAACCCTTCTTGATTTCAAGAAACAAATAGACCACAACACAACAGTATTGGGTGACTTTACACACCTCTCTTTCCACTGGATAGAGCCTCCAAACAAAAACTAAATAAAGAAGCTATACTAAAAAATACAATTAGTAATTTAGACTTGTCAGACATGTATAGAATATTTCATCCATCAATGACTGAATACACCTTCTCTCAGCAGCACATGATCCTTCTCTAAAATAGACCATATCTTATGCCACAAAGCATCTCTTAGCAAATATAAAACAATACAGATAATATCTTGCATTTTGTCAGATTATAATGGACTTAAATTAGAAATCAATTGTAAAATTAGGAATAGAAGTTACTCTAACACTGGGGAATAAATAATATGCTATTGAATAACTAATGGACAGCAAAAGAAATCAGGGGTGAAATAAATTATTAGAGATAAATGAACAGTGATACAACATATCAAAATCTTTGGGATACTCTGAAGTACTAAGAGGAAAGTTCATTGAATTAAGCTCATTCATTAAAAGAGTAGAAAGTCAACAAATAAATCCCTTAACATTTTATCTCAAAGTCCTAAAATAAGAATAACAAACCAAGATCAAAAGCAGTAGAAGACAGAAAATAATTAAAATCAGAGCTGAAATAAATGAAATTGAAACAAAAGAAACAATGCAAAAACATTGACAAAAGAAAAAGTTTTTTGAAAAAATGAATAAAATTTATAAACTCTTGGCCAAGCTAATGAAGAGAAAGAGAAAACTCAAATTACTAAAATTCATAATGAAAAAGGAAATATCACAATGGACAGTACTGAAATACAGATGATAATCAGGAACTTTTGAAAATTTATACTCTAAAAAAATAAAAAATCTTGATGACATTGACAAATTTCTAGAGACACATGACCTATCCACATCAGGAGGATATAGAAATTTGAATAGATCAATTTCAAGCAATGAAATTGAAGACACCATCAGAAGCTTACTTTGAAAGAGTAGCCCACGACCATATGAATTCTCAGCTGAGTTCTACCAGACCTTGAAAGAAGAACTAACACCAATCCTCCTCAAATTATTCCGTGAAATTGAAAAGGAAGGAACCCTTCCAAACTGATTCTATGAAGCTAATATCACCCTGACACCAGAACCAAACAAAGACACATCAATGAAAGAAAACTTTAGATGAATATCCCTGATGAATATAGATGCAAAAATTCTCAATGAAATTCTGACAAATATAAAAACACATTAAAAAGATAGTAGACCATGATAAAGTGGGGTTCATCCCAGGGATGCAAGGCTGGCTTAATATAGAGAAATCAATAAATTATATTATATCATTAATCATTATATCAATAGACTTAAAGACAAGAATTACATGATTATCTCAACAGATGCAGAAAAAACATTTGACAAAATACAGCACCCCTCCATGTTCAAAACACTAGAAAAACTAGGGATAGTAATAACATACCTCAACATTGTAAGAACTATATATACTAAACCCAAGGCCAACATTATTCTAAATGGAGAAAAATGAAAGCATTTCCCCTAAAAACTGGAACAAGACAGGGATGCCCTGTTCAACATCATCCTTGAAACTCAAGCTAGAGCCATTAGACAGAAAAATGAAATTAAAGGGATAAGAATAGGAAAAGAAGAGCTCAAACTATCTCTGTTTGCCAATGACATGATTCTGTAGAAGACCCCAAAAATTCCCTCAGAAGCCTTCTAGAACTCATAAATTCAGCAAAGTAGCAGGATATAAAATTAATACTCATAACTCACTTGCATTTCTATACATCTGTGATGAATTAACTTAAAGATAAATTAGGAAAACTATCCCATTCACAATAGCCTCAAAAAATAAAAATAAAAAAGCAACAAAACTTCAGAATCAGTCTAAGAAAAATGGTGTAAGACCTCTAGGATAAAAACTACAGAACTGTAAAGACTGAAGTTGAAGAAGACCTTAGAAGATGAAAAGATCTCTCATGTTCTTGGATAGGCAGAATTAATATTTTCAAAATGGCCATACTACCAAAAGCACTATACAGATTTAATGCAATCTTATTAAAATTTCAATGATATTCTTCATAGAAATAGAAAAATCAGTCATGAAATTCATTTGGAAAAATAAGAGGCCCAGAATAGCCAAAGCAATACTCAGCAAGAAAAATGAAGCAGGAGGCATCACAATACCAGATCTTAATTATACTATAGAGCTAAAACCAAAATGGCATGGTATTGGCAAAACAAACATGAAGACCAATGGTACAGAATAGACATAAATACAATTATATCATAGTAGACAAAGGTGCCATAAACATACACTGGAGAAAAGATAGCCTCTTCAACAAATGGTGTTGGGAAAACTGGAAATACATATGTAGCAAAATGAAATTAGACCCCTATCTCTCATATTGCATGGAACTTAAAGTGGATGAAGGACGTAGGCATTAGACTAGAGTCTAATGTGCCTACTAGAAGAAAAAGTAGGTCCAAATCTCCATCATGCTGACTTAGGAACCAAATTCCTCAACAAGACCCCTAAAGTACAAGAAGTAAAATCAAGGATCAATAAATGAGATGGTATCAAACTAAAAAGCTTTTTCACAGCAAAAGAACCAATCAAGAAGGTGAAGAGAGCCCACAGGATGGGAGAAAATCTTTACCACCTGCACCTCAGACCATTAATCTTCAGAATATATAAAGAACTCAAAAAATTTAACAACAACAACCACCACCAAATCAATAAATGGGCAAAGTAACTGAACAGACACTTCACAGAAGAAGAAATATGATCAGTCAACAAGTATGTGAAAAAATGTTCCACATCCTTAGCCATTAGAGTATGAAAATTAAAACTGTACTGAGATTTCATCTTACTCTAGTCAGAATGGCAATTATCAAGAATACAAGTAACAATAAATGTTGGTGAGAATGTGGGGGGAAAACTTACACTCATACACTGCTGATGGGACTACGAATTGGTGCAACCATTCTGGAAAGCACTTTGTAGATTCCTCAAAATAATTGGAATGGAACCACCATTTGACCCAGTTATTCCACTCTTCAGTGCATACCCAAAGGATTTAAAAATCAGCATACTATAGTGACACAGCCACATTCATGTTTATAGCAGCTCAATTCATAGTAGCTAAGCTGTATAACCAACCTAGGTGCCCTTCCATGGTTGATTGGATAAAGAAATTGTGGTACATATACAAAATGGAATATTTTTCATCCATAAAGAATAATTATGGTATTTGCTGGTACATGGATGAAACTGGAGGTTTTCAAGCTAAATGAAATAAGCCAATTGCTAAAAACCAATGGTCAAATATTCTCTTTGATAGTGAATGCTGATTCACAGTAGGCAGAGGAGAGGGAAGAGGGGACATTCATCAGATTGGATGGTGGGAGTGGGGGAACTGGTAATGGGAAAGACAGTAGAATGAATCAAACATAACTTTCCTATGTTTATATATGAATATACAACCAGTAACTCTTACATCATACGCAACCACAAAAATAGGAAGTTATACTCCATGTATGTATGGTATGTCAAATACCATACATTTTACTGTCATGTTAACTAAAAACAACAAATAAAAAAAATCAAACTGGTCAAGGCCCACACATGAGTAACTGTCATTATTTTTAAGAAAGTTCTTATGAAGGGATTATGAAAATTATAACTGGAATTTGAAATCCATTTCATTTTGTGATATGTTCTGTAGATGATAACCTTAGAAAAATGCTAGTTCTAAATTCTCAAATAAGATACAAAGATAGAGTGACAACCTAATACTGTACTTAACTATAAGTAATTGTGGACCACCTCTGAGGACCTGCAAGGGAGCCCAGGCTCAGGTCAGGCCCAGGACTGTGCCTGCCAATCTGCCAACCCACGTTGGAACTCAGGCCCAGACCCAGGACTGCCCCCATGGATCTGTGTGAGAACCAAGGCCCAGGAGTGCCCCTGCACAAAGTGGAGGTCCAAGATGTTGCTCCCCATCAGAATCCATCTTGGAACACTGCAGGCATCACCATAGCCCTCCGCATGTAGGAGCCTCCACCTTGGGACAACAGACAGGGCCTGAAGGCCCTGCACAGCTTCCCCAGCACACTATAGTGCTGTGTCTCTGAACAGGAAGCCCAAAGCCATTGTAAGTCCCACCCTTTCAGCCCCATATCTGAAAATGGTTATGTCCATCTTGGGCCACACCATTGAGTTACCTTTGCTACTGCCCCTACCATCTTAAGTTGCAGTACCATCTATCTGGGGACACCTGCCAGGAACTGGAAGAGAACACCAAGGTAAGGTACAGTTAATTTGCAGGGTGACTACAAGATTATAGGATAGAAACTGCAATACCTCAGATTCACACCGCAAGAAAGGAAGACATGTAATTAACATGAAAAAACAAGGGAACAAAGTGCCCCAAACAAACCAAGATACTACAATAATAGAATCCATTGACATCACAGTTAATGAAATGTCAGAGAAGAATTCAGAATGTACATAATTAAAATGATCTGCAAATTAAAGAATGATCTAAGTGACCAAATACAGGCAAAAATTGATCACTCCAACAAAGAGATGAGAGCAAATAAAGATAACCATTGATCATGCCAACAAGTGATAAGGGAGCAAAGAGAGATAGCGAAAGATTATTTCAAGAAAGAGATAGAAATTGTGAAAAAAAAACAATCAGAAATTCTTGAAATGAAGAAAAAACCAAATTAAAAATTCAATAGAAAGCATCACCAACAGACTAGATCACTTGGAAGACAGAACCTTAGGTAATAAAGACAAAATACATAATCTTGAAAATAAAGTTGACCACACAATGAAGATAGTAAGACAACATGAACAGAATGTCCAAAAATTATGGAATAACATGAAAAGACCAAATCTAAGATATTATCAGGATAGAGGAAGGCACAGAGTTTCAAACCAAAGGAATGCACAGTCTCTTCAATAAAATAATATCAGAAAATTTCCCAAACATGAAAAATGAATTGGAAAATCAAATACAAGAGGCTTACAGGACGCCAAATGTACAAAATTACAACAGCTCTACACAAAGGCACATTATAATGAAAATGCCTAGCATATAAAATAAGGATAGAATTTTAAAGGCTGTAAGAGAGAGGAAACAGATTACCTATAGGGGAAGACCAATTCAGATCTCTGCAGATTTTTTAACCCAGACCCTACAAGTCAGAAGATCCTGGAAGAACACATACCAAACTCTGAAAGAAAATGGATACCAATCAAGAATCTTATAATCAGCAAAATTAAGCTTCAGATTGGATGATGAAATAAAAACCTTCCCTGATAAACAAAAGTTAAAAGAATTTATAGCAAGAAAGCCTAACAGATTGGATTTAAAAAAAGACTCAACAGTATGCTACCTTCAAGAGAATCATCTCACAGGAAAAGATATCCACAGACTGAAGGTATAAGGGTGGGGAAAAATGTTTCACTCACATGGACCATGTAAACAAGCAGGAGTTTCCATCCTCATATGAGATAAAGTGGACTTCAAACCAAAGTTAGTGAAAAAGCCTAAATAGGGACATTTCATACTGCTTAGGGAATCATACATCAACAAGATATAACAATTGTAATATCTATGCCCCAAACTATGCGGCATCTATGTATATCAAACAAACTCTTCTCAACTACAAGAATCAAATAGACCACAACACAATAATCTGGGTGACTTTAACACACCTTTTACCACTGGATAGATATTCCAAGCAAAATATAAACAAAGAAACTATAGAATTCAATAAAACAATCAATAATTTAGACTTAACAGACATGTATAGAATATTCTATCCATCAATGAGCGAATACACTTTTTTCTCAGCAACATATGGATCCTTCTCCAAAATAGACCATATGTTATGCCACCAAGCAAGTCTTATTAAATACAAAAAAAAAAATAGAGATACTACCCTATACTCTATGTGACCATAATGGAGGAATTAGAAATCAATGATAAAATAAAAATAGAAACTACTGCAACACATGGAGACTAAATAATACACTATTGAATGATGCATGGATAACAGAAGAGATCAGGGAGGAGATAAAAAAATTCTTAGATGTAAATGAGAATTCTGATACAACATACCAAAATCTCTGGAACACTATGAAGGCAGTGCTAAGAGAAAAGTTCATTGCATTAAGCTCATTTATTCAAAGAAGAAAAAGTCAACAAATCAATAACTTGACACTACATCTCAAAGCCCTAGAAAAAGAGGAACAAACCAACACCAAAAGAATTAGAATACAAGAAATAATTCGAATCAGGGCTGAAATCAATGAAATTGAAACAAAGGAAACAATTCAAAAAACTGACAGAAAATAAATAAAATTGACAAACCCTTAGCCACCCTAACAAAAAGGAGAGAGAAAATCCAAGTTACTAACATTCATGATGAGAAAGGAAATATCATGACAGACACTATTGAAATACAGAAGATAATTAGAAACTATTTTGAAACTTTATACTCCTATAAAATAGAAAACCCCAAAGACATTGACATATTTCTAAAGGCATATGACATACTCATACTGAACCAGGAGAACATACACAACTTAAAGAGATCAGTTTCAAGCAAGGAAATAGAAGATGCTGTCAAAAGCCTACTAGCCAAGAAAAGCCCAGAACCAGGAGGATTCTCAGCCAATTTCTACAAGACCTACAAAGAAGAATTAATGCCAATACTCCTCAAATTATTCCATGAAATAGAAAAGGAAGGAAACCTTCTAAACTTGTTCTATGAGGCTAATATCACCCTGATACCAAAACCAGACAGAAATATATCAAGGAAAGAAAATTGCAGACCAATATCACTGATGAGATGTAAAAATTCTCAATAAAATTCTGGCAAATTGCATACAAAAACATAGTAATAAAATAGTGCACCATGATCAAGTGGGGTTCATTCCAGGGATGCAAGGTTGGTTTAACATGGAAATCAATAAACGTAATCCATCACATCAATAGAATTAAAGATAAGAATCCTATGATTGTATCAATTGATGCAGAGAAAGCATTTGACAAAATACAGCACCCTTTCATGTTCAAAACACTAGAAAAACTAGGGATAGTAGGAACATACCTCAATGTTGTAAAAGCTATCTATGCAAAACTGAAGGCCATCATTCTAAATGGAGAAAATTGGAAGCATTCTCTCTAAAAATAGGAACAAGATATGGATGTCCTCTTTCACCACTTCAATTCAACATAGTCCTTGAAACTCAGCTAGAGCAAATTGATGAAAGAAATTAAAGGGATATGAATAGGAGAAGAAGAACTCAAACTGTCATTATTTGCAGATGACATAACTCTATACTTAAAGGATCCAAAAAATTCCACCAGAAAACTTCTAGAATTAATGAATGAATTCAGCAAAGTAGCAGGATATAAAGTCAATACCCACAAATCAAATGCATTTCTCTACATCAGTGATGAATCCTCTGAAAGAGAAATTAGGAAAACAACCCCATTTACAATAGCCTCAAAAAATAAAATACTTGGGAATCAATTTAACAATTTAAGAAGAGGTGAAAGATTTTTATAATGAAAATTATAGGACACTAAAGAAAGAAATTGAAGAAGACCTTAGAAGATGGAAAGATCTCCCATGCTCTTGGATAGGCAGAATCAATATTGTCAAAATGGCCATACTACCCAAAGCGCTATACATATTGAATGCAATTTCAATTAAAATCCTAACGTCATTCCTTACAAAAATAGAAAAAGCAATCATGAAATTCGTTTGAAAGATAAGGGACTCAGAATAGCCAAAGCAATCCTCAGCAAGAAGAGTGAAGCCAGAGGCATCACAGTAGCAGACCTTAAACTATACTACAAAGCTATGGTAACAAAAACAGCATAGTACTGGCACCAAAATAGACATGTAGACCAATGGTATAGAACAGAAGACACAGAGACTAACCCACATAAATACAGTTATTTCATACTAGACAAAGGCACCAAAAACATACATTGGAGAAAAGATATTCTCTTCAACAAATGGTGCTGGGAAACCTGGAAATCCACCTGCAGCAAAATGAAGCTAAACTACTCTCTCTAACCATGCACAAAACTCAACTCAAAATGCATTAAGGACCTAGGAATTAGACCAGAGACCCTGTGCCTGATTGAGGAAAAAATAGGCTCAAACTTTCATCACATTGGATTAGGCCTTGACTTCCTTAACAAGACTCCTAAAGCACAAGAAATAAAATAAAAAATTAATAAATGGAATGGATTCAAACTAAAAAGCTTTTTCTCGGCAAAGGCAATGATCAATGAGGTGAAGAGAGAGCCTACATTTTGGGAGCAAATTTTTGCCACATGCATGTCAGCACTCATCTCCAGGACATATAAAGAACTCAAAAAGCTTAACACCCCCCTTCCCGCAAAAAACCCCAAACCAGTCAATAAATGGGCTAAGGATCTAAACAAACACTTTTCATTGATTGATATACAATCAATCAACAAACATATGGAAAACTGTTCAACATCTCTAGTGATTAGAGAAATGCAAATCAAAACTACTCTAAGATTTCATCTCATGCCAGTCAGAATGACAGTTATCAAGAATACAAGCAACAATAAGTGTTGGTGAGGATGTGGGAGAAAAGGCACATTCATATGTTGCTAGTAGGACTGCAAATTGGTGCCACCAATCTGGAAAGCAGTATACATATTCCTTAGAAAACTTGGAGTGGAACCACCGTTTGACCAAGCTATCTCATTCCTTGGTCTATATCCAAAGGATTTAAAAACAGCATACTATAGTGACTCAGCCACATCAGTGTTTATAGCAGCTCAATTCACAATAGCCAAACTGTGGAACCAACCTAGATGCCCTTCAATAGATGAATGGATAAAGAAACTGTGGTATATATATGCAATGGAATATTGTGTTGTATTAATACATTAATAGTATATTAATATTATTCAGCATTAAAAGAGAATAAAATTATGACATTTGCAGGTAAATGGATGGATTTGGAGAACATTGTGCTAAGTGAAGGAAGCCAATCCCAAAAAACCAAAGGTGGAACGTTCTCTCTAATAAGTGGATGCTGATACATAATGGGGAAGGGGGTATGGGAAGAATGGAGGAACTTTGGTCAAAGGGGAGGGAGGGAAAGATGGGCAGGAAAGACATAGGGGCAGGAAAGATGTTGGAATAAAGCGGACGTCATTGCCCTAGGTACATGTGTGACTGCACATATGGTGTGACTCTATATTGTGTGCAACCAAAGAAATGAAAATTTATGCTCCATCTGTGTACAATGAATCAAAATGCATTTTGCTGTCATGTATACCTAATTAGAATAAATAAATTTTAAAAAATAAGTAAATGTGTCACAGAAATCTTCATTACCAGGAACCATTAATCCTTTTTAATTGCCTTGACAATAAAATTGTCACACAGCTGGTAGCCTATGAGGTCACAATAACACAGCAAACAGAAAGTAATAGCGTGGCATAGTCAAAACTCATACAGTGCAGAAAGAACAAGAAAATACAGATTTAGTAGGTTTCTTTTTACCAGTATACCAAAGGCATTTCATAACTTTGCACTTGAAATAATTCAATTTCCTCTATTCTGATTTTCTCATGTGACCTAATTTCTGTTACTCCTATCTTCTTTTATAATGCCATTTGGAATATTCTGGAAAACTTTGCTTCCACAGGTAAGAAAAGAAGATGAAAAATATCAGGTAAATTAGATAATGATATTAAATACTACAGTGTATAAATAATACTGATAGCATATAGAATCCATTCATAAAGCAAAAGAGGATAATTCATATGATGGTAAAACCTTAAAATAAATTATTAAAGGAATAGAAAATGATTTCAAAAGGAAAGGCAAGGACAGTAGAAAATATCCAAGGAAGAAATACATCAATACTCAGATAAATTAATAATCTGAAATTAGCTTTTTTCCACCAAAAATAGAAATACGCTGGGCAATCAGATGATAAATAACTTGTGTTCATGTGTATCAATTATTCATGCATGTCAGGCAAAGGATTTGATGCAGTATTTTGTTGTATTTATCTATATTATTATGTATTCTCCCTCTTTGAACCCAAATGCTAAGGATGATTTCTGTTTATGTCATTTCTTCCAAATAACTATATGTTGCATAAAAATTACTTTTTGAAATGTGTAATTATAACTAAATCTTAATTGGATCAAATGTAACATATTTCTTTTATTGCCCAAGAAGCCCTAAATTAGTATACAATCAAAACAATATTCTGTAACAAAAATTTAACCAAATTATTTAAAACTTTAATGAGAATAGTTGGCATAATTAGAAAGTGGAGAGTTCATAATAGTACATTTTAATGCAGTTATTTTAATATTTGCACACTGTTGTCTGCATGCAGCTGTATTTTAACATAAATGGAATCATAATAGGCATTCTATATTATAACTTTTTTGTTGTGTATTGCCATTTCTATCTTGTTAAAGAGATTTTAGTCAGCTTACAAAGATATGTACAAAAGAACAAGGTAACATTCAATAAAACCAGTAGATAAAGAAAAAATTCAGGAGGAAGAAAAAGGTTAGGAAAAAATAAGATGTGTGAGGTAATATTGAAACAATGTCATGAGATCCTAACTGTAGGCCACAAATTTATTTTTAGCAACATAGTAAGAAGGAAATGAGATCAATGCCTGATTTATAACATTTAGTAGATTAAAACATACCAGTTGTTTAGGAGAAGCAACAAATACTAATTCTGAGTCCATAGGGACATTTCTTTTGTATTTCATCACGAGGAAGCTACAGTAGCTTCAACATCACTCTGGCATCAAATATACCCATGAGTTTCATGTGAGTGCTTCTTATAACATCCATTTTTATGGTCTCGGTTGTTGGTAAATATAACTAAAGTTAACATACATGATGCATTTAAAGGAATCATTTAAATTAATAATTCTGTTTTCTTTAGAAGTCAAAGTCTCTCTGTAATGAACTTGTTTTTCTTTTTTGTCTTAAAAATAATTTTTCAAGATTACTTTGAATAGACACTCCTTTTTATTCTTTCCCTTTGGAGAAATCTTCCCATGATGAGCACACTGTTAATATTTCATTGATTTGGTTAAGGTTTTCAATGCAACTGTCCAGCCTCTGTATTTATCACTCAGTATTAGTTTCTATATAGCAGAATTATTGAGTGAAAGAGTGCAGAATTTGAAAATGGGAAAGAAATAGAATTACATTTAGTAAAATGACTTATGAGAAGAGTATAAAATTTGAAACCAATAGACCTAAGAATGGATATTAAAGATATTAACTTAAATTATACAAATATGAGTCCTGTATCATGTGGAGTTGCTTTTTATTCCTCCACCCCACACATAGTAATAGAGAAATTTATTCCCTAGACAAAATAGACAAAATTCAGTATTCTTTATAAAATCCGGTATTCTTGGTTAGACTTACTTTTTCCAAGAATTTTTGCTTTGCTTACAGCAAAATATACCTATTTGTTCATAAATATGTGGTTCATTAAGAAAGCAAACACTGCTGAATGATGTTAAAAATCACAAAAGTTATCAGATCATGGGAAGAGAAATCAGTCACAGTGACTTGTATGTGATATCCCCTATTATGAAAATGAATGAAAAACTTGATCAACTACAAAGAAAGATAGTACACAAAAGGTATCTTTTGCTATTGGTAGAATTTTTTCTTCTGATCTTTTTTGATCAAGGAGACAAGCTCATTGATTTCTAAATGACTTTTTGAGATTGCACAGTTTTTACCTTGTGGATTAACTGTAAAGTATATAACCCGTTCTAATAGAGAATAGACGATTTGCACTACATTATTAACTCTCTAGTTTAATCAATATGAAGAGAAACTTATAACTTGACTACAGTGTGAAGTCAAAGTAGATGTTTGACCATGAAGCTGAACTTGGTTCCTGACCCTGTGGCGTACATAGTAGATGTAGTCTTACACGCTAGGTAAGCTTATCATGCTTTAAATACATGGGGATAATCTTTACACTCAGGTTAATCTTTGTTTAGAAGATAATGCAATAGCTAGTAAATATTTGTCTCTACTGGTGGTGGTAGTTTTTTGGATGCAAATTTGCAAGAATAGTGACCATTTTCTTGCAAGGTTTTTCTTGTAGGCACCATATTTTTCTAGGTGACTGTTTAGTATTGGAAAGAACACAGGATGCCAGAAAATCAAATTATTTCTTCATAGAAAGTTGTATACTTGCTCCTGTGTCATTCTGTATCCTTGACCTTGGTTTGGGGATCTAATTCTGAAAATCTAATTTCATATGCTTTAAACAACGTAGATTTATTTACAAATAAATTGTCTTTCATATTGCCATTGTTGATCAACTTCATTTGTATTGTTATTGTATAATCAATCAACTAACAAAAGATGAATGAGATTCCAAGGGACTGATGAGGAAAAGTACATAAACACACATCTTAAGAGGGGGAGTAATTGGGAAAAACTTTGGGAGTCACCATTATTTAACAGAATTTTGAAGGAATAATAAAATTATATTTTAATAACATAATTAAAAATAAAAGGAGTAGAAATGCCTTTTTATGTCAACTTAGTTTGCTCAGCAAGATACTTTCGGTTTGTAAAGGCATCTTCTTGCTCAGTTTTCCAAGTTGTGTATGTGATTCACTGAGCTGGCTTTGATGATGATGAGTCATTTTAGAGTTCCTGGGAATAAGACTATCTGAGCACCATGGCTTTATCTTTGGTTTGTAATCAGTAGAGAAAGTAGATAACTATTAGAGGGGATCATAGAGATAGCAAGGGGAATATGGAAAGAAAAGCCTATGATTTGAAGGTAATACTTCTAGTTGGTAAAGGGTGAATGATTTGGACAGTAAGCGATATTATTCTAGCAGTGTTCTAATAATGTCAAGAATTTCCTTCTTTGCCTCCGAATACAGAAACAAAATTCTCCACAGGGATTGACATTCTCTTTGTCTTTTAAAAACATAAGGTTAAGATGGGGCAAAATATTGTCCTATCTTGATTCATAAGAGGTCATTTTCTTGATCCAGGATATCTAACTTGTCATGTAAATATCTAGAAGTATAGAATGCATAGAAACTGAAAGTAAAATGAGAAGAATCATTAACTACTGACAATATTCTAACTTCTACTGATCAATACTTAGAAGAAGACATAAAAATTGACTACTTTGACAATATTTCATGTGGAGATTTTCTTTTTTGCTTTCCCAAAATGTTCTTTCTCTAGTTTTCTTCCTGTCTGTACCTTCATGTCTCCCCCATATATAGTCCAAACCCTGAGTTATCCATCTTGTTTCTGATGACCTACATTCATTTTATTGTTGAATTCTCTATTCAAAATATATCACGTATTTATGAACTCCTTATCACTTTCACTGTTAAATCCATAGTCCAAGCCATCACAGTGTCTTATGCGGTCCTCTATGGTAGTGTTCTACCTGATAGCCTGACTTACTTGTTTGCCCTCTGTAAAGTCTATTTGCCCATCAATCAGAGTAATTGATTAAAAAGACAAATCAGAATATGTCTCTCTCCTGCTCAGAATAGGGGAAAGGATGGATTTCTTTCCCTTTATCCTTCAAATAAAACCTGAAAAGACTCTTTATGGTCTACTGGGACATTTTTATCCTTTGAATGCACCAAATTTTCTCCTGACTGAGGGCATTTGCTTTGTCTAATATACTTTTTCCCCTAGACCTTTACAAAGCTCTCTTCTTTAGATCTCTGTTCAAATATCACCTCAACAAAGAGACCGTTCCTTGACTTCCCTTTAAAAAAGAATGTCTTAGGTCAGGGATCCTAGAAGCACGGGTCATGTATTCTTGTGAAAGTCATTTATTGAAAGAGTTCTATCAGGAGAAGGGAAATTAGAAAAATATTATAGGGCCGGGGGGGTG
>PVHX01014442.1:5348-50505 GCA_004024805.1 Geosciurus inauris
TGGTATAGTTAAAATAGCATAAGATATGTAGATCAAATTGCTTTTTTATTTATACAACAAGTTCTGAAAATATTATTTGTCTTTATAGGCAAAAGTACCCCAACATTTCCCTGATCTTATCTTCATCATTTATCATCAATATTATTCTTATTAACTCTTAGAGTTTAGAATCTTCATTAGTTAAAAACAGTAAAAATATGCTTTGAACTTTTAAAAATTTAATTTAGAAAGGTTTTACTTCAGAGTAAATGGGCCATTTTGGCTCATTAGCAATTGTTAATGTTTGTAATTTGTAATTGCTTTTTAGTTTTTCAGAGAGCTGAAAGGATTTAATGAAATGAATTCCTTATGGATCTGATGCCTTCTTTACAGAAAAGTGAGACTATTTTACCCTCCATTTTCCTGTACATCTTTTATTTGTTAAAAAAAGAAAGAAGATTCAATCTCTTCACCATATGTAAATCACTGCATGTGAAGAGCCATAATATGCAACTAGATTATGAACTACTGAAAGGTAGGCTCTTTGTATCCTTGAGGGTTTAGTATGTGGAGACATTCAAAAAATATTTAAAGAATCAAAGTATTGGTCTTAAAGTTTCTAAATCACATGTCATTTCTTTATTATAAAACCCATTTTCCAAGGTGCTTCTGCATACATACATACACACACACACATGCATACACACATACTGCAATTTACTTTATTTGGGGGCTATATTTTTGTAATGAGAACTTTCCATGTGCCCAGATGGGCACATGTGCATTTTGGGCATGTGGGACTTGCTTCCTTTTGCTCAGGTGGCCAGGTTTCCTTCCAGGTGATTAGAACCAGTTCTTTTCAATGTTCCTCTTTTATTCAAGGACTGATAAACAAATGTTCTTCCTTTGGCTAGTTATTTTCTGGAAACACAAATCATCTTTCTCCTTCTTTAAAATTTTTTTAGTTGTAAATGGACACGATGCTTTTATTTAATTTATTAATTTGTATGTGGTGCTGAGGATTGAACCCAGTGCCTCACACGTGCAAGGCAAGCGCTCCACCACTGAGTTACAACCCCCAGTCGCTCATCTTTTTTTTATTAATAGTTTTATTAATAAAAAGATTATTTTATTAATTGTCCATTGTTTGCTCATTCATTCACACTCGTCCTCAGAGAAGACTGCTGCCTAACATTCTCAGTTCTATAAACATCACTGCAAGAGTTTTTCCTAGAGAAGAAAAATGATTTAAAAATGCAATGAAAGGATGGAATGGTCATGAACTGGAATTTGGTACCTATATATTGTCAACTCTTTCATGGAACTACTTGTTTATATATCAGAAACATAAACACATTCAACAAAGCAAAGAATGCCTTCTGTTTGGCTTTGAATTCATTGGTATATTAATCCTAGGCAGCACTATGAGAGAAAAGTGCAGGGCTAAAATATAAAGGCATATCCAATGCTGGGGGAAAAAATTTATCTAGACCATGATTTACCCGTCTTCATTTTCTGAGTTCAACTCCTAAAAATGTCTAGTGTGGTGAACAGAACGAATGAGAACAAATTAGCAGGGGGAGATGGGAGATATGCAGAAGTGAATCAATCACCCGCCACTCGCTGCACCGACAGCATTCATCCGCGTGAGCAAGCTTCTGTGGGCAACGCTGGTAAATTTATTTCTCTGAGTGAGTTTATTGCTTACATTCAGGGCGTCTCATCTTTCTGGCAATCAGGATAAATTGTGTCTCAGTAATAACATTGTAGCAAGCTATTCTTTACCGTGAGGATCCGGTAATGACTGTGTCTTACATTTGCATTAATTCTGACAAGATTTACTGGTGCTTGCTGATCTGTAAATTTCAAAATGGCAAACAGCAGCAAAGGTCAACTCAGCAATAATATTAATAGCTTTACAAAAAGGTTGAGTGATTCAGAAATTCAAGATGATAGCCTGGGTGAGAAGGAAATTCAGTGCGTGTTTGTCATCTTCGTCTTTTCTTTTACTTCACCCTGTCTTTTATAAGGTAATTATAGTACCCTAGCAAAGGAAACATGAGGTTGCATAGGTCAATAATAGGAAATGTTGCTTCCTCAGAGATAATACTTTTCCAACATCCCTATCTTATAAAACACTTGGAAATCTGATGAGAGGTGTTTGGATATTAAAGATTTGGGGTAAACACATAGTAGGAATATGTTTTTGAAGATTAAAGACAACTCAGTAACACTTTATCATTCCTCTTGATATAGTCCTCATTAAATGGAAAACTCAGAGTTACTACAGGATGTTTAAATATAAAGAGACACTCACATTGATTTTTCTAGGTTTCTATAGGAAAAATGTGTTTCACATCATACTGGATTTTCTGTCTTGTATGAAACTTCTCCTGATGCTTCTAGAATGAGTAAACCATTTCTTCTTCAGCATCATCTCTTATCTAGACAACACAGAAGTTTCCTGCTCTTGATGCCCATTATCTTAGTATGTTTTTTTTTTTCTTGGTTACCTAATAGAATAGCCAAGACTGGGTAATTTTTAGTGGAAAAAGATTGATTTGGGCTCATGGTCTAGAAGCTGGGAAGTCCAAGATTAGGCAGCCACATCTTTTAAGTAACTCATGTTGCTTCAATTCATGGTAGAAATCAGAAAGGCAAGCTGGTGAACAGAAGGGATAAAGTGGAGACAGAGACAGAACTCCTGATAGCTAAAGCTATTTCTAAGAGGAAAGTATAAATCCATTCATGAGGGCTCCACTCTGTCAACCTAAAAGGCAAGTTGCGGCATTCCAAGTATAATAGTTTATTTGAGCCAATATGAGGATGATAATCAGAGGGAATTAATTTTAGCTTCCTGTCTTCATCAAATGGCACTTGAAGGGTTTAGGTTTTTATGTTAAAAAAAAGAATGAAGGATGTTAAAGAATGTTATATAGCAAACCGGTTTTTACAATTGCATTGGTTGACTAGAACATTGTAGGATGTTCATTGGTGGTTGATCAAGAAGGAAAAGACTTTTAATGAAGTTATTTAATATCTTATGGTGGAATCTACAGAACCTACTGTATTAGGTCAGAGTGACTTAGATGAGGGTAGTCCCATGCCTTATGTGTCCCTGGGGTAACCTCATTTCAATTTTTGTGTGTGTGACATTTTAAATCCTTTCTCAGTCCTGTGACTCAAATGCCTCCCAATAGATCTCATCTTTCCATACTGTCACATTGAAGAAGAAAGATTCCAACACATGCATTCTGGGGGACATATGAAACCATAGCATCCTCCCTTTACATTATCATATAATACTTTGTTTACATATTTCTTTCCTTTGCTATACTCTGTTGTCTACAGGGTAGGAATTGTGTGCTTTTCACCTAGCAGAGAATGCAGCCTGTAATAGGTGTTCCATGGATTCTGTAGTGAAAGCCAGAGTATCTGATGACATTTTGACAGCTGTGTACTTTTGCTCAGACATCTCTTTATTCCTTATATGAGAAGAGGGGCCCTGGTTCTAGGGTATAGAACCAGAGATTCCCATGGTAGAGATATTGAATAACTATGATGTCTAGAACTTCCAGAATGAAATCACCACAAGATTGTTGATCAAAATAGTCAAAATGGACTACTAGTTGTCCAGGTTTCTTGAGGGAATTTGAATGAGTTCTTCAATTTAGGCATCTTGAAGATCACAGAAGAATTGATGTAGAATAACTGAAAGAGAACTAAGTGGAGTTTGCACTATAATTAAAGGGTCATACAGCCAGCTATAATTGATACTGAGAGATATGGTGGAAAGCCTGTTAGCTTTTTCTAAGACATGGAGAAAGTTCTAAAGCAGAACATAAAATTTGTCCTCTTTATTTTGATGTTTCAAGTCTTCTGAGACATGTGGTGATCTGAGCAAAGGTTTTCTTTGCATTAGCATGCTTACTATTCTTGGCAGGAAAACCTCAGTCTTTATTCATGGAGTCTTTATTGATTAGATTCCAAAAGTGATTTGGTCCCACTAATGAACTGTTACATATGCTCTTGGGTAACATTTTTTATGATCCTGCACCTTCTTGTATTTTTCTGATCTCTGCATGCTCCGAGTTTTTCAGAATGTATTCTAAATTATCCCTGGTATGGCATCAGGATCAGTTGCATTCTGTGCTTTTGGTGAGGACAGTTTTTTCCTGAATGGGGTCTGAGCCAAAGCAGCACTTGCATTGGGCTGAAAGGCCATGCCAGATGCTCTGTAGCACAGTTCAATATCTTTTCTGGCTGAAAAGATGCATCGTTTCCGTTTTGAATCATTTCACATCTGTTGAGACATGAGCCTTGGAGAGGTAGGGAATGAAAACAGGCAAAGATATCTGTTTGTTTAGACAGTTGTAATTTCTTATATGCCTGGTGTCATAAAGAAAGGGAGAAGTATAACAAATGGCCACTGAAGGGAAGAGATTCTTCCCTTACTTCTCTGCAGGTCCACTGTGGTAATTAATGCCTTTCATTCTTCACCTCTTCATATATTCGTGCCCTTGGCTATGTACATGGAAGTTCTCCCACCAGCCCAGTGTAACTTCCCATCTTTACCTAACAGCCTGGTTTTGTTTTTTGCTTTGTCCAGTGGGATATCAAGACTCAAGACAAGACTCAAAATGTGCTTGCAGTCTGCTTTCCTGTTGTTGCAGTCACCAGGAGAAAAGTTTGCCTTATGTAGTTGCTGTCCTTTCAGTGTGGGTACTAGAATGAACATACTGGGTGTGGCTCTAAGCCTTCCCGACAAAAAATAGACAAGCTCTGCTACATCTGCAGGTCGAAGCAGTTTCCCATCCCAAGTCAGCTGATCTCCCCTTCATGTAACCAACAACCATGTTAAGTAGAATAAATGGAGTTTTTTAAAAAATTTTTACTTCTTTTATTTAACCTTTTATTAAATAAACCAAATTCAATTACTTTTACAATGTTTTACTAGAGGGTTGCCTCATCTGTACCATCATTTCTGGAGTGGAAGAAACCATGGCTTCAGATACATGACTCAATTTTAGCCATGTCCTGTCATAAATGCTCCAACATCACTACAGAGAGCTCAGCTTGACTTCTGCCCAAACCTCCCTACGAAAGGTACTTCTTCAACTCTTCCACCACTTCTTGAGGTTCAGGGAATTTGAGTTTGCGTGGGGACCCCTTCTTAATCCCAGTCCAGAGCTGAGCACTGCTGCTGACCCAGACTGGCCCAGACCGGACCGGACCAGAGTAGCAGCGTCACCTGGAAGCTGTCCCTCCCGGGCCTGGAAAGATTCACTTTCACGCGAAGCTCCGGAGCCTCGCAGGGCCTGTGGCTCAGGGCGGCAGCGATGGGCGGGTAGACGCGTCAGCTAGTGCAATGCTCAATGAGGACGACCGCCACTTCCATCTGTTCCTTGCCGTTGTTCAGTTTCTGCGGCTTCTGGTCGTCGAGACCATAGCGGCCTCTCCCACGAGGAGCCACGGCATCTGCACTCCAGTGACACACTGAACCGACTGATGTTGAGAAGTTTGGCGGCGGGGGTACACGTGGCCGCGAGGCTGGATCTTTGAGCCTAGCCACTCACCCTACCAGAAGGGAGAGGTACCCTGAGAACCAGGCCCTACCATTCTGCACAACGGGTAATTTAACATTTAAGGAATGTTAAATTGTGACTTAGAATTTTGTGGGTAGAAGCTAAAGATGAACATTCTACAACACATTGGACAGCCTTCTACTGTAATTATTTAACCTCAAAATATTGACAGTGCAGCTATAAAGAAAACTTGTTTTAAGATAATAGTTAATTGTTATACCTTTCATCTTCTACCATATGTTACCTTGTCCCCGTAGAGAAGAGTCAAAATTAGGCAGAGCCCAGAACCATCATTGGACCAAGTTTACCAGGGAGCAGCATTCTATGCCTTTAAGGCAAGAGTCTATTCTCTGTGTTGTTTTTTGTTTTCTGTCATTGTAATAAATAGACCTAGATAGGAACAATATTCTTGGAGATAAATCCAATTATCTCCTTTTCTTTGTTTTCTCTTTTTTGTTTCCTCTCTATAATCTCCTTTGCTTTGTTTGCATACTCATATTCTTTCTTTACAGATGGTCCTGCACTTGCCTCTAGGCTCCATATTATAGGTTTGGTTTGCTTACCCATGAAGACTTTTTGTTACTCAGGCAGCTATAAATTTACAGTGGTACTTTAGTTTCCATTCTGCATTTTCTTTAATGCATATGGCCCCCCCAGGATCACACAAGGAAGAAGGGTGTTTTGTGTGACAGGGTGTAGGCAGTTCTGGGTCTTGGGTGGTAGCGTCATCAGGTCTGACCTGATGAAACCTCTTCCTGAGGTCTTCACAGGCTTGTGGCTGTTGCATTGTCTGGTAAAAATGTTAAATTCCATGTAAGTTCAAAGAAGATGGGAAATCATTGGGAAAAACTTAATAGAGAAAATGGAAAACATTTAACAATTATTTGTCTGAGCAATTTTGAATAAGGACATTTAACTTTGGAACACTTATCTTTTAAAATGTAGCCTGAACATTTTTTTCTAGGTTTATATACTTTAGTCTGTCTGTCTTTCTCTAATTTCCCCTCCCTCCCTCCCTTCCTTCCTTGCTTTTCTTCCTTCTTTCCTTTCCCTCTGCCCCTCCTCCCCCCCTTCCTCCTTGCTTTCCATACACTAACCAAAGCAGACAACTTATTGCTTCCAAATTCACTGTGGCTTTACACTGCTGTGGTGTCATAATACTGTTCTTTCTGCTCTAACTCATTTTCCTTAGTTATATAATTCTTTACATTTTAATGTTTATTACAGATCTCTAATGCTACCTTATTGATTGTGTTATATTTTTTTCGTAGAATTGCATTTGTGTGCCTCTTGGTGTTTCCATGTTCCTGACACATAATAATTATTTGGGATTCAGGACTGAGAAGTTACAATTCTCAGGAATTGGGAACTCTTGAAGTCTTAAATTATTCTTAAAATTATTCTTATTTTTTAAATCTCAGTATGGATTTCTTAAAAAGGTATGAACAAATAGGAAATATTAATTTAGGGATATTTACAAAAAAAGAATAGTCTGAAGTGAATATTCAAACACTGGAAAACGCTAGCCAATGCTGTTGTGTGATGTGTGGATAGGCAACATTTGGCTCTCTTATCAAGTTAACGTCTCTACAGAGAATCACCTGTCAAAATTGCCAGTTTAAGAAATTATTTGCTTCTTATACTGGTTATTTTTTGGAACTTCACTCATAAGTTTTGTTGCATGCAATTATTAATATTTATTTTACTATACATATGAACATATTAATTCATATTTTGCAAGAATGACTCACCTCATCAGACATGAATGCACATTTATAACAAGGCAAGAGCTAAAAGCAAGACTAAGCAGATCATGGATGCTTTTTTTGTTTTTCTTGCTCCTGTCTGGAATACTTTTAGTATATTCATTATCAAAAACTTCTAGAAGAAAAATTGAAAAGTGATAAAAAGATTGGAAACAAAAGTAAGAAAGTGGTTAGCAAGTGAATGCATGAATACTTCACTCCTGACCTTTTGGTCTCTAACCTGTCTAAACCCATATATTTTTCAGTTGTGAATTTGTCCTGACTCTTTAAATTCCTTTTTTGACATCTATATTTATAGCTGTTCTTTTGCATAATAGAATACTCTGCTTGTGTGAGTTTGATGTGTCTCCTTTAAATATATGATGAACGTAGCTGTCTCTGGGCTGCATCAAGAATATTTGCCTTACAAGCAAAAGAATAATAATACACTTAAGATGCATTAATGGAACAAGGTTGAAGGGAAAGTCATTCTTCATTTCATGCCACCTAGCACTCTTCTTTTAAAGAAGAGTGAGTTTATTATTCACAGCCATATTTAATCAGAAGAATTTTCACCAGTTAGCTACTTTATCACAGAGCAGAAATGAAAATTGTATGTTGCTTGTAGTGCAAGTGCAACTGTCTTATTGACATTTTAGCAGCTTGTACCAATGGTATGATTATAGGGAATCCATTATGTGAAGTTTTCTAAGTTATTGGCCAAGAAATGCTTTGAATTTCATTCAGATATAGTACATGTTGAATTACAATTATTAGTGGAGTTTCTCCCCCCTTCTTTAAAGAGGAAACACAACAGCCCAATGTTTCTTTGTTTTGTATTCCGTCGGACAATTTAAATAACCACAATTGAATCTCCTCTTAATTTTTGTCCAAACTTATTTTGCTATCAAACAAATGATGCCATTTTGGAATAATTTGTTCAGCTACTGTGATTTTAAGGTTTCCATTTTTGTCCACTGAACAAATTCTTAATTATCTCAGGGCAATTGAAATGCTCCACGAATCTTTGTGCAGTCAAAGTTATTTCTCTGAATAATGTACAAACTAACCTCTTGGGAGCCCATCTATATTTGAAAGGTTTACTAATGGGCTGCCTCTTCCCCTTGCACATATGCTGGTTTATAATTTACAGCAGCCCTCCAGGAGCTGTGTCTAATCCCACAGCCCGGCTGCACATCACAGCACACAGCTCTCAGCTGCCACAAATCCCTGGCTGGGAACTTTCTGTTCTCTTTTCTTTCCTAAAATTTATGGTATTTTGTTTCTGTGGTTTTAGTATTTCCAGTGACTTAATTGAGCTCAAAATATGTTGTTTTATGTCATTAAAATCTTCTAATAACTTCCTCATTTGATGATATAGATTTACATTTTCTACAATATTTTTTACTTTTCAGCCCAACACATGGATTATCACCATTTCTTTTGATAATCAAGTGATTGCATAAGGACTCAAAACAATTGGAGTGTTCTGCAAATATTTTTATGGCTTTTCCCCCATTGCTGTTCATTACCACCCGTCGTAGTGAGAGATCTGTTGCTTCCTCGGCCTTTGTGGATATTTCTTCAAATCAAAGATGAATCTCTTTGTTAATAACAGTTATCTTTTGTCTTTGTGCTCATACTTGGACTTGTGGGATGGAAGGAAGCCAAATTAATTACACTTTACTCTTTTGGCTCTTGAGGTGCATTTTGAGTGTTCTGCCATCAAGTTAGCTTAATGCCTCCTATTTTAGGGATAGGTATCAAAAGAATTTATAGTATTGTTATAGTTAGTTTTTACATTTCTGACTAATTTAAGGGACTACATTTAAAAATATGTTTTTAGCACCTTCTAATCTATTTCTTTCCTATCTAGAGCTCAATACCTTGTTTTAATTTTAAAAATGTTTATGCCATTTTATTTATTTTTATAGTTACCCATTCTTTTCTTTCATCTTACTTCCAGTTAGATGTAAACTCTATATATCTATATCTATATCTGTCTATCTATATATATATATTTGGGGTATGATAGTGACAATGACTTAGATCTCTTTCTTTCAGGAGGAAATTCCCTTCTTGTGAGTAGTGAGAATTTCCTTTGGCCTGTTGTGTTTAGAGCATACCATGTAGTTCAGGCCTTTTTATTTAACAACAAATCATTTTTTCTTCACATTGCTTCTGATTTTATTTTCTTTTCTCTGTATGTTCCTAAAAATTGTATATATTAAATGGAAAAAATAATTGGTTGTCTGCTGCTAGTATTTGGAAGGTTAGGGTTTGCATCAGTACTTCTATTTATTAAAAACCTATTTTTACAAAATAACACAACTTTAAATGTGGGTTGCTTGTTGTTCTAATCATTCTTCTACATCTTTTTACTTTTTCTTGAGCTTTGTACATTCTTGGGGCTATCTCAAAAGTAGTTATAGGGACAGGCAATACATAGAAACCCTGTATACTTTCTTCTCAATTTTACCATGAAGCTAAAACTACTCTAAAAAAGTGAGTTTCTTAAAAAAAAACAACAAAGCAAAACATCAATTAAAAAAAAAGAAAGAAAGAAAAAAAGAAAGATGCAGTCAAATGCCTACAGCGATGGAGGATTCAGGATATCTTGGACACAGTGGTGTGAGATTGCCATGGGAATATAGCATCAAAGCTATAATGGCTGATTTACATTCTCCCTTTCCTATTTGTTTTTGTCATAAAGAAATGATTAACCTTGTAACATTTTCTTTTTCATTACTTTCTCTGTGATGAGAATATGAGCCTGCATAATACATTTTATGAATGAGGGCTAGGTACAGTAACATTTTGATTTTTTTTTTCACAATACTACATTGTTGGTCATCTTTTTCATTTGGTTTGACTCTGCAGTATTCTGATTGAATGGTTTAAGAGTTAGATAACCCAAATGCAGAAAACTAAATACCTTTTATTCAAAGGCAACATCAGTCACATAATGCTGTTTTCCCATAAAATAAGAATATAGTGTGATATGCTAATATAACAACATGAACTATCCTCATTAAAAGATTTATATTCAAATTAGATGAGAAGTAAATTGAAGCCAGTCCTTCTCAACATAATCTATTGCATTTTTTCCTCCAAACATGTTGTAGTACTAACGGGCCATTGGGAAGTTATAGAATTTTAAAATATGAACAAAAAAGGCATGAGATGCACAAGGATTGGATCATACTTTTGAGTTTTAGAACAATAGTATCATTTACTGGGAATAAATTACTTGTAAACCCTCATTATTGGCAGCAGCCCTGGGACAAGAAGGAATCAGGTACCAGAAGAACATAGTAATGTACTTCTAGTTCTATTGGGTGGTAGGCTGTGCTCCTTGATTAATTTTTTTTCTTGTTTTAGTTTCCTGTCACAAGCCCTTCAATTCTTATTAATGTTGATCATTCTCTTCTGGGGTACCATGACAACATCTACTTTGTTTTCCCTGGGAGAACAACTGAGTATTGGAATCTTGGGATGAAAATCTGCATCCAAATCTCCTTGCTCATGTCAATGTCTCTTTGGTTTAATGCTGTGGCAGCTCAGCTCAAATTCCTAAGGTGACTCTGGAATGAATTCCATTGTCTATAGGTTTCTTGAGTTATTATGAATAGAAAATGACAACATGCTAGTTGATATATGCTGACTTTGTATATACTCTACCACCTTCATGGAGCAATAATCACCTTGAAAGCAGAAACGCTGTATGAACTTATCATTGAATTTCTTTAAGTGTGTGGTGCCTTACATTTAATAGACCCTTGCTAAATATTTATAGAATTCAATTGAGAGCTTAATCAGAGGAAATGAGCTTACATTCCACAGTGGATAAGGTTTTAGTTACCTTCACTATTGGGCTTACTACGTAGATATTAAGGGACACTAAATAGTTACATCTAAATGTCTCTTATTTGTTCAACTGCATTTATTGAGTCCTACATTCTCACTGTTGTTCTGGGAGTTGGAGACCAGGAGGGGTCATTAGGAGCCCATTCAAGAGCCTCCCAACAACAGAATAGCTTTAGGGATATTTAGCTGGGATAGATCTAGTTTAGATCAAAGGTTAAATTATAGTGGTGCTAAGGTCCAGATAATTGGTTTAATTCTTTCAGTCCATTTAGCCATACATCATTACCTGTGGCTTTTCTTAGGCCTATGTTGCTGGTCACAAGTGGTACCTGGTGATAGAATTTGTGTGAATCTGTGTCAAGTTATTACTGCTATGGGGAGAACTCCTCCAAAACATGTTACCAAAGGTGATCAGTAGCCTTAACTCCTCTGACAATATTTTTACCTCAAAGATATTTTTGTTGTTGTTCTTCTAGCGGTCTTACAGATATGTAAATTAACTCTTTGAATTTCATCTCTTATTTTCAAAATAAGATGCTTGATAGGAAAATAACTTGGTCTGTGGATCCTTCTTTGCACAGTTGTTGCTGATTTTATTTGTTTTATGATAGGCTGTAGTGCTAGCAGCACTTGTCCAAGGTCTTTTAGCTGATGCATAGTCTTTGGGAGAATTATAAAAACGAGGTTGATCTATGGAGGCAATTAAATAGAAGCACCCTCTTTCTTCAGGCTGATCCAGCCTTGCAGCAAGACACAGGCTTTTGTTAAGAAGAGCAAGGATTGGAGTATAAGCTCCTCTCATACTCTCTGCAATATCTCTTTGCACTTTAGACAAAAGGCACAGATATACATGGTATCCCTGGCACTTAAATTTGAAGTGAAATTAAATTTGTGACTCCATTAATGATATATACCTGGTGTTTTTAAAGGAGGCATGACCCTATTTCCAGAAAGATTGTCTGTTTAAAAAAAGAAAACAAAGAGGGTGGGAAGAAACTTTTGGTGGTGATGCATGTGTTTATGGTATAGATAGATGTGAGCGTTTTGTTGTGGAGGAGACGTCCTCAAAGCCAAAGCTTCTCTGAGGAGTCCGGAGGCAGCAGTTATTGTTATCCCACAGGAAGAATTTCAAGCGAGTCATATAGAGTAACAAGCAGCAGTTTATTAGAAAGACATTTAGGATATGCACTGAATGGCCAACCTCTGAGGAGGATGGTGTGGCTTTTACAGAATCTGAGAATTTTTTAAGGATTTGGGGGTTCCTTTGTTCTTGTCCTATTTCCCCATACCTTTTAAGTGGTGAATTACTCCTTTGTTTAGCTCTCAGCAAGTTTTCTTTATGAAATTTGTGATGACCTCATCACAAGAAGAGGGTCCTGAGGACCTGGTCATAATGGGTGTAACATGATATAGAAATAAATAATTCCCTTAAGGGGTCATAATTAACTATGGGGAGGTTTGGCATAAGAGTTCCTATGTTGCTTTGATGAGGTTCTTTGTGGTTCCTTGTCCTGTGACCTTGGACTCTTTGATGTATATGTCTGATGTCTTCTCTTTAAGTTACTGCCTTTAATATGTCTTTTATTTTCCTTCTCCTACCCACTTGTTCATGGCCGACTAGCTAGCTAACAGTTTTACTGGTATATACTCATCTCCAAACTCATCAAGTTGCATACATTAAATATATATCACTTTTTATACGCCAATCATACTTCAATAAAGTCATTTTTAAAGAACCTGCTAATGACACATCTCAGGACTCATTATTTTAAGTTCTCTTATATAATGTTTAAGAGAACTTGCTGTCTTAAAAGACTATCTTGCTGGTATTTGTCATGGCATATTGTAAGATCTCAGTGTTGAAGGGTTAGGTTTCCCTTTAAATCTCTGATTAAGAAGAGCCTCTTGGGGCTGGGGTTATGGCGCAGTGGTAGCCTGCTCGCCTAGCATGCGGGAGGCACTGGGTTCAATCCTCAGCATCACATAAAAATAAAATAAAGATATTGTGTCCACCTACAACTAAAAAATAAATATTAAAAAAAAAAAGAAGGGCCTCTTACCACATGTGAAACTAAGCTCAGTAGTCTTTGTAATACACGGTTGCCTACCTTCACTTACCCATCTGCTTTAAGTGCATTTTATATCATTTGATTTAAATAAGATTGAGAATGATTTAAATTCTCCTTTATTTGGTATAGCAAAGAAATGTAAATAGTTGATGACCTTGATCCTGACTCTGCTCCCATAGCAATATAAAAGCTATTGGGATGAGAGCCTAATCTGGTTCATTCCAGTATGACAAGATTCTGTCATGGTGTCATTACATTAAGTATATTTTTAATATAGATTTTTAAGAAATACTTAATGATTAGTTGTTAATTATATCATCATTACATTTTTATTAACTATAAACTATAACTATTTTTCATACACTAGGACTGGATGGGACATCTAAAGAACAACTGGAAATTAAACTTGGGATATATTTATTGCAAATTCAAATTGTATGAATTGCAAATTCATTGTATGTTTATTTGTCTAGAGAAATCTTGTAGGAAGCCCTACAGAGAATAAGTTAGTCTGTGCCACATATTAAGAGAATACCATGTATGCCTGAATAGGAACAAGAGGGTGTTTTATTCTGCCATTATCATAGCCCTCATCTTACTTTTGTGGGTGGCTCTGGTTAGAAGTAGGCTAAAAAAAGATGGAATAAGTTTAGAAAAATGTACACTGAGTGGAAAGGAAAATCTATTAATTTTAAATTTGAAGTAGAATGTATTAATTTTAATATACATTTTTGTATCAACAGAATACATTTTCTGGTGAGTTAATGTTCTTTTTTGTGTGTATGAACCTAGCCTCCTTTTTTTGAGAACTCTGTGTGTGTATGTATATGCAGAATTTGTGTGTATGAGTATTTGTATAAACTCTATTAGCCAGAAACATTTCTGCTTTAAGAGTACATGTTTTGTGAATTCTAACATAAATTACATAAATTTTCTATAATTGAGAAAAATAGGAGAAGTCTTGATCTGGATTACCTAAAATCACATATGAATGCAAATCAAGCTTTTGTTTGCATTTCCATTTGTGCTGCTAATTAATTGGCAGATATTTGTAGCTTCACAAGCCAACACTCTTGTAAATTACTGCACTAGGTAATCAGGCAGGCAGAACATATTAGAATGACTGTGATAGGATCATAATTTGAAGTGATATAAATGTCTTATTGTTCCATAACATTTTCAGAATAGAATAGTTCAGCATTCTAATTTGATCCATATGAGCCTCTGTTATAGAGCTGACTTTAACTATATGCCACAGAAGCAATATTCTTTCTTGTTTTAGAGACTTGGGGAAGGACCTTACTTGAGTAAGTGCCCTTTCCTCTAAATTTCTCCCTCTTGCCTAGGGACATATCTTCTTTTACCCAGAGTAGGCCCATTTTATACCTGTAGCCAGGGAATATTGTTAATAGTACTGCCTTTTACTCTCAAAAATGTGCTATTATCAACAAGAAATTTTCTGGGCACAATTCTGCTAATTATTTGTACTAGATACTAGATTTAGTCATTTATACTTTGGTGTGAATACCATTCAGAACCTTTCTTAAAACTAGATTTATTTATTGAAAAATCTGATCAGCAGGAGGCATGTATTCTGAAAAGAGGAACATTACTGGAAGGTCAGGGAAACAGAGACTGACTTAAAAATCTGTCTCTCAGGATTTCCAGAGAAAGGGCTTTCAGGAACTTCTGCTTTGAGTAGACTTGCTTAACTTGATAATTCTTATTCCCCTTCCCTTAAATATAGAAACTAAGATAAGAAAATCAGCAACAGAAAACCTGGAAAAAGTCATCATTTTCTACTAGGTAATTAATAATTGCCTGTCTTTGGATCATTTTTATTTGTAGCATTTCAACTTTTTTAAAACTTTATTTTAATGTCTTTCTTGCTCTGTTTGCCTCTTTGTCTCTGGTCTCTTATTGCATTCACCTTTTTCTTGTCCATTTTCTCTTTATGTACCTGTCTCTTTCTGCTATTCTACATCTCATCTCCCTCTATGTCTTCCTATGTTCAATGACATTTTGGCTTTTTGCTGTACTATAACAATAAATCTAAGGCTTCAACATATGTAACAGAATACTCAGAAATACTGACATAACTTGGGTTTTGACACATGTTGATATAATCTTTGTCTTTGGACAGTTATAAATTATCAGTTTCCCTGTTACTTCAATTATAGTTACAAAACTTTGCCTTTTGATTAGTCAACAATATTTTCTTTTTAAGCATACGCTATAGACTCAGGACTTCTGTAAGCCTTGTGGACAGGTTAGTAGAGTAGAACAGTAGGTCTTATACTCAAAGAACGGTTATGGTATAGTTAGGGAAGATGTAGATGTGTTGTGATTATAGCCATTAGAATTTTAGTGGCACAAGTCAGAATGGCACAAGTCAGAATGTGGACTTCTTCCTGTTTATAAATAAGGCATGTTTCAAGTTTGTTTGTAAGATAGTTACTTGGAAAGTAGAATGCTTTTTCCTCAGGGGGAAAAAATCATAATAATAATCTAGTCAAGAAAAGCTAGTTATGCTTATTCATGATTGGGTTAATGGTGTTAGATCTTAAATGATCCTAAAAGAAGATACTCCTAAAGTTTAATTGGAATAGTAAAAATACATCTAGCACAGAGGCTGGGACATGTCTCTGGTAGTAAGGGGATAAATTAGAACCATGAAAAAAGGAGGTCTATAGACCATTTGGATGTGGAGGTAGTTTCTAAAGCCAGTTGTTCACAATTAGGGCAACTTGAAGGTAATAAGATCCCAACCTGCATGGTAGAGATAGTACATACTATAGAAAGTCCAAGAGGGAGATTATGAAAGTTTTCATGCCTATGGTAGGTTATATAAGAAGGACTTGAAAATTAAAAAAGGGGGACTTGAACTGGATATTAAAAAATTGATGGGGCCTGAGAATGTAGCTCAGTGCCAAAGCACTTCCCTAGCATTCCTGAGGCCATGGTCTGACCTCTGGTACCACAAAAATAAATGAATAATATATAATAAATAAATAATTGGCAGTTTCTTTTTCACATTTTATGTCATTTTCCTACAGAGTCATTCAGTTTGGGTTTTTTTCCTTGGGTCTGCTCCTTCCTGCATCCTCAGATATCTCAGTTTGTTTGAAATCTGCTCATTGGTTATTCTAATACTATTGCCATGTCCTTGAAACATTTTTTTTCCAGATGGTGAAAAGCAAAGGTAGCAAGAGAAGAGGATCTTAAGTAGACTATGACTTCATACTTCAGCTATATATAGCTGACTTTAAATTATTTACATGAGGACCATCTGTGTTTGTGAATTATCTCAGAGATATGTTAAGGCTGAGAATCCTTCTCTTTGACATGTCTCAAAAACTTAGGACCTATTCATGCATTGTTTAATATCACATTAAGGCTTTTATATTATGCTAAAATCTAAAGAGCAAAATTTGAACTGTATCCTTTTCCTGAAAAGCTAGCAGAATGCATTTTAAAATGCATTTTTAGGAACTGGCTGTGGTGACACAAACCTGTAATCCCAGAGACTTGGGAGGCTGAGGCAGGAGAATAGCAAATTTGAGACCAGCTTCAGCAACTCAGCAACTTAGCAAGAACGTACTTCACGATAAAAAATAAAAAGGCATGAGGATGTAGCTCTGTGTTAAAATGACCCTGGTTCAAACTACAGTATCAAAAAAACAAAATAACAATTTTACAAATTTGGGTATCAGGCCTATGTGAGAAAACAATGTGGTACAGTGGAAATGTTACTGAAATGTTGATCCTTATTCTTAATGCCAATTTAATAAGGAGGACATGGTTTTGAGAAAAAGGAAAGTGAAGGTTTATTGTTTTGCTAACAAGAGGACTCTAGTGCCAGGGGTGGTGGTTCTGCTCATCAGAGAAAACAGAAGTCTTTTAACAAAGTTCTTCAAACGCTGCTTTCCAGGTGTGCCCTGACAGGGGTCCCAGCTGCACCCAGATGGTGTGTTGAAATTCACTTGTTAATTTGGGAGATATGCACTTAAACTTTGTGGTGACATCTCCTTCCAGTGGTGGGCATTTGCTCATGGACAGATAACTCAGCCTGGGATGAAAAAAGGTAATTGTGTTCCTTGGCCCCAGGTTAAGGAGGAAGAGAGGGAGAAGAGGAAAAGAAAAACATGTCCATTTGAAAATAAGCAGGAAAGGCTATATTGAGAAGGTGAAGTGGACCACTGTTACAGAAAGAGCCCTAGACTTGGAGTCAGAAGACCCAGAAGCTAATCTTATTGACTCAATTTATTAGGTCTGTATAGGCATTAATTTTCTAGGCTCAGTTTCCTTATCTGGCATAAATTAGTATAGACCCATTTATCAAATAGGAAGTTGTGAGGTTCAAATAAGATAAAGAGAAGATCATACTCCCGTGGAAATGACTCTACTAATTTGTGACTTTGTCATCTTATTATTCTCTTGGTCCTGAATTATAATTTTAGGATTTGTGTGCTAGGGCTTTCAGAGTTTGATGACTCTGAAAGATATCATTTAGTCTATCCTGCTGCCTTTAAACAAATAAACAAAGGAGTATTGTTTCAACTTACACATGCAGAAATTGAGTCCAGAGAAGTTAAGTTACTTGTATATTGTCACACAGTTTCAAGCTATTGAAACTGAGGGTGTGATAGTGTCCTTTAAATTTGAAAGAGTTAAAAGAAGCACCAAACCTATAATCTTTAAGTTGCTTTTTCCTTGCCAGCTTCCTTCAGTAATCATCTCATGCAGAGAACAGAAGTCCAGTCCTGGCACCAATGGAGCCTGCAAACCAGAAACACAGCATAGTTCTTGACCTGCAGGCCTCACAGCCTACCAAATACACATACACATATCATTTGGCTCCCATCTTTTCCCCTCCTTCTATATAATCCTAAAACTGTTATTAGTTTGGGGAAGACAGATTTATAGACTGGTTGTCTTTCTGGTTTGGACAAACTGAGAATAAATTTATTTCTTGCTTGGCCATAGTTTGTTAATTAAACTCTAGATGAGGCAGGTGGTCAAACTGGGTCTGTTAGGACCCCCAGAGTCAGGCTAGGGTGCAGGGTACCAAGGATAGTATTTTTTTCATCATTACAGATTACCTTTTGCAAAACATCATGCATCTCATTATAGCACAATATTTTGAAGTATTTAGTTGTTTTTCATTTTCAAACAAAGAAACAGAATTTCTTTAAAGGAGATGTTACACAGAATGCCTATAATAGTTACCACTATCAGAATATGAGCTTGGAATTTGGGATCCAAACCATTCAAAATTATGCTTCTTAGAACAATATCAAGTTTAATTTATAATATCATTGAAACACAGAAGTTTGTATTTGATATTTTTAACCTTTTTTTTATTCAAACATAATTGAATATTGCACAGGTTGTTTATCAATGTCAAATTTGAGGGCATCAAATAGGGTATGAGTACCTTGTAAGTAAATTGAAAAGTATTTACAATGTTTTCTAATTAAAACAATTGCTATTATTTAAATGAAGAGGAGGGTTGGTCTTTATTAAACATTCTTCCCAAGTGGTAAAGGATGGATGGAGCTGAGCCTCAGTCCGTTGAGGGCTGTAAATAGGGGAAAAATTACTTTTATCTTACATTAACTTCACTTTATCCCTGTGGACTTAGAAAGCTATTAGAGAGGTGCAGCTTCAGCAAATCAGCAAACTACATTATATGTTACTCTCCTGATGAGGTACTACTCTAGCAATAATCAAAGCAACTAAAAAAATAATGAATGAAATAAAAATAAGGTCAATAAACAAACAGCAGCAATTTTTAAAAATACCAGTTTAGTCCAAGAGAGGATTTATCACATGTTGTTTATTATTAATTGCTATAAAATGACAAAAAGAAATTTTCAATTCTTGCCTGACTGTTTTCTTTGTACTCACAGCATTCACTGTGGCTAAGAGCTTTTTGCAGTCAGGTGTGAACCTGGATTTACAGCTATTTGAATAGGGCAGAAGCTTGAGAAAATTGTCTACAGTGATATCATTTAATTGGCTCATTGCTATGCTTGATGTGAGGTGATAGAATACAATACTTCATTGTAAAGTCAAAGAATAACTGCAAGTTTGACTATTTATTTAGTCAAACTTTCCCAGTTGGTAGAATTGAGTTATAAATCTCTAATGTCTGGGATTTCTAAGGAGTCTTCTTGTGCTTCTGCTCAAACAGAAAATATATGAGAAGATCTTTGTAATGGTGATAAATTACTTCTGGTCTTAAATAAACTCAGAATGGTGGGATGGCAGAATTACACCACTGCATCTTTACATGGATTGCCCCAACTCTCCCTAATCTTCTCAGGAGAAGTTAAATTTATCTTACTCAAACTAAATTTTTGATCATTATATGTAATGATCAATTTTATAATAGTTCTTTTATGTATGTAAGATAACTGTATAAGTTGGAGAAAGGAACATGACATGATGACAAAAATTTATTATAGATCTCTGAACTAAGAAAAAATGTAGACTCTGATCGACATTATCATGCATTGAAAAAGGCCCTTGTATACTTCTAACACCCTAAAAGTTTAGGGGTTAAATTTTTGGTGTTGAAAATTCATAAAGAGAGATAAAAATCATCAAAATCCATGAATATACTCCTTGATTTTTATTGACTAAAGGACTTAAAAATGAAGCATTGAGACTATTTTGGGAAAAAAGGCAAAGATAAGAAAATATGTACAATAAATAGCATATTGAAGTTCACATGAGGAAAGCATTTTGTGGTATGTTGTCCTGTATGAATCTAATTTTATTTATTTTTTAGTCTAGGAAAATGATAGAGGCAATCTTTTGAATAAAATTTAAAATGTAAGTGGAAAAATAAATAAATTATAAATTAATACATATTCATTAGTGAAAATTTAGAACAATGATGTCCTTAACTAGTAACTATTATTTGCCTTTTACATTGCTTTCTTGTATGCATTTTAAATCAAAGATGGAATTGTTCTCTTCATTGTATTGGCAACATGAATCATCACTTAAAAACATATTGTGGCTGGATGAGTTGGTGCACGTCTGTAATCTCAGCTACTCTGGAGGCTGAGGCAGGAGGATCATAAGTTTAAAGTTAGCCTGGGCAATTTAGTGAGACTGTCTCAAAAATAAAAAGGTTTGGGGATCTATCTCAGTGGCAGAGCACCCCTGGGCTCAATTTCCAATACCACAAAAAACAAAAACAAAAACAAAATAATCAACCAAAAAGAACAAAAACCCAAAACCAAAACTAGAAACATTTTGGATAGTTTATAAAATAAATATTCTAATCTAATTAATTTTTAATGAGTGTATACTATTACATTGAGTAGACATACTGTAGTTCATTAAGCCAGTCCTTATGGGTATTCTTTTTAGGTTATTGACCATATTTTATTATAGGATGAAAATCGTGTGTGTGTGTGTGTATGTGTATGTATATATGTGTGTACATATATAATTTGTTGGATCACTGGTCTTGCTCTGGAAAATTTTTGTCGCATATTATCTAATTGCTATGCAGAAAATGACTGTTTACCTACCCTCTTGACAACGGTGGATAATTTCATTTAAAGAAGTCTTTACCAATTTCCTAGGTAAAAGTTGTGCTTTATTTTTTAAATTTTCATTCTTCTGGTTACTATTAAGATTTTGATAATCTTTTCTTTTTCAAATTATAGATTTATAGCTACCACATTTTTATGTTTTATGGATTATTTTCTTTATTTAATCTACCTGGTATCACATAGAAGTTAAAATGTTTCTTTACTGGTATGTTGCTTGCATTTGATTTTTTGTTATAATTTCTGAGACTTATGCATATTTTTAATTTCCACCAAATATTTATTTGATGGTATCTGCTTTCCATGGAATATTGGAAAATGCATTTTCTAGTCTGAGAACAGGTAAGTATAATCATCTAGTAATTTTTGGTTTAATTTTTTAAACATTTTAATCATAAATTCTTGAGGAAAGCATTTTGTGGTATGTTGTCCTGTGTCAGTCTAATTTTATTTATTTTTTCAACACATGCTTTCCACTTATCATCTCCATTCCTCCCAGCCTAGTCCAAGCTCCCATCATCTCTTACTGTCACACTTCCTAAACCTTCCATTGATGTTTTAGTGACCACTTTTTTCTTATTTCAATCTAATTGCTGCAGCACAGAGCAAAAGAAACTTTCAACCTGGATCTATGCTTTGCCTTCCAGTGGCTCCTAACTTTGTTTTGATTTTGATCTGTTTTTTTTAGTCACTGTGACCATACCATACTGACTTTCTTTCTGTTCTTTTGTCACCTCAAGCTCTTTCCTACATCAAGGCTAAAACTTACCTTTCTCTTTAAGTCTATACAAGGGTTCCACCTTTAAATTATCTTAAATTCAGTTTTCAGGGTAGTTATTACATTCTGAATTTCCTATCTCATTCTATTCAAAAAATGTGTTACACTAGAAAAAATTGCTTGTGTAACTATCTGATGATCGTTATCACTTCCTGTTCTTAGAATACCTCTGTTAGAGTACATGTCTTGTTTCTTCTGTTCATCAGTTAATTTTCTCTATCTAAAATGGTGCCTTGCTCATAAGGTATTATGGTTTGGATGTGAGGTGTCCCCTAAAAGTTCACATGAGAAACAATGCAAGAAAGTTCAGAGGAAAAATTATTGTGTTGTAGCCTTAACCTAATCAGTGAAGTAATACTTATTGGGATTAACTGAGTGGTAACTGGATGCAGGTGGGGTGTGGCTGGAGGACGTGGTTCACTGGGGGCGTGGCTATGGGGTATGTATTTTCTATCTGGAGAGTGGAGTCTCTCGCTCTCTGCTTCCTGATCATCATGTGAGCTGTTTGCCTCTGCCACACTCTTCTGCCATGATGTCCTGCCTCACCTTGAGCCCTAAGGAATGGAGACTGCTGTCTATGGATTGAGACTTTTGAAACTGTGAGCCCCTAAATAAACCTTTCCTCCTCTACAGTTGTTCCAGTTGGGTCCTTTAGTCACAGCAGCAGAAAAAGGTGACTAAAACATAAGGGTTGGTCACTAAAGATTTGTTGAATGATTGAATTAATTATAATACCATGCAAAGGGCTCAAAGCCTAGAAGTCAGTTTAAGAAATTATAAATTTCAAAATTTAAGGTTACAAAGAAGCATATTCTAGCTTAAGTAATTGAGAAAAGTTATGTTAAAATAAGATTTGATGTAATAAAACAAAGCTAAATTATCCATATACCCCCCAAACAGTGAAAAGTCTATAAAATCCATAACCAAAGTCAAGAGAAAATTATCAGTTCATTATGCTATAATGTTGGTAAAGCCATAAATACTAAATAATAGGGACATTAGAAGATACCATTTTGATCATTCTTCATCATCTAGCATGAAAACAAAATGAGAGATTTTTTTTTAGGTAGAAATCTTGAATTATAAGTTAATTTTGAAGAAAATGATGAAATTTGATTTATAAAGAATAAAAAAGTATTCATGTTTTATGTATTCAAAACTTACTTCAACAAAAGATTTGAAATTAAATATTTTCTTTATTAATTAAGTAATCAACTTTTAATTTAGAACTTTTCATGTAACTATAAGGTTAATTATCAATTTCTAAGGAAGCTATACTGTCCACACATATTATGTAACTGATTTAGATTAAGTTAAATCATAGTTTATATAGTGTAAGCATGATACTTTTCCTGAGAAGGTTTTGTATCAATAGATTGATTCTATTTCAGCTCAGTAATTGGCCTAATAAGAAGGCACTGTGATTTTCTAATCAACCCTTTCATTTATATTCTTTGGTGGAATAGTGCTTTGTCTGTTAAGAGTTTTTAAGTGTCAAAATTCTTCCCAAAAACAAAAGTGGATAGTCCTGTTTTGCCCTATGCTATTGAAAGATAAAAGGATTCAAAATTTTGTCGAGCACTTTGCAGTTATCAGAGTGGAAGGCAACTTCTGTGTCTGGTTTCTGATGCACGAGATGTTGTCCTAATAGTATAAATAAATTCAGCTCCCTCAGCAACCTTAGGAGGCCAACAGTATTATTTTATGATTACATTTTCATTTTACAGAGAATGCTTCTAAGACTGATATTAAATAATGTTCAGATTATACATCTAGCAAGTGGCAGAGCAAGGATTTTAAACTCAGGTAGTCCAACTCTGAATTCTCATCCCATTAATCTGTGTAGTTCAGGTTTGAATATTTTGTGTGTGACAAAACCTTACAATGCATTTCTTTTATTTTTTGTGTGTATTTCTCTATTTCAGTATTTATATATTTTTTTAAATTAAAAAAAATTTTTAAACAGCAGAATACATTTCAATTCACAGTACATATATGAAGCACAATTTTTCATTTCTCTGGTGGTAAACAAGGTAGAGTCACACAATTTGTGTCTTTATACATGTACCTAGCGTAGTGATGTCCATCTCATTCCACCAACTTTCCTACCCCCATGCTCCCTCCTTTTCCCTCCCTCCCCTTTGCCTTATCCAAAGTTCCTTCATTTCTCTCATGCTCCCCACCCCACCTCCATTATGGATCAGCATCAAGTAATCAGAGAAAACATTTGGCCTTTGGTTTTTTGATATTGGCTTACTTGGCTTAGAATGATATTCTCCAGCTCCATCCATTTACCTGCAAATGCCATGATTTTATTTTCTTTTAATGCTGAGTAATATTCCATTGTGTGTATATACCACAGTTTCTTTATCCATTCATCTATCGAAGGGCATCTAGGTTGCTTCCATAATTTAGCAATGGTGAATTGTGCTGCTGTAAACATTGAAATGGCTGTATTATTGTAGTATGCTATTTTTAAGTCTTTAGGGTGTAGACAAAGGAATGGGATAGCTGGGTTAAATGGTGGTTCCATTCCAGATTTTCTAAGGAATCTCCATACTGCTTTCCAGATTGGTTGCACCAATTTGCAGTCCCACCAGCAATGTATGAGTGTGCCTTTTCCCCCACAACCTTGCCAACACTTATTGTTGTTTGTATTCTTGATAACTGCCATTCTGACTAGCGTGAGATGAAATCTTATTTTTGATTTGCATTTCTCTAATTACTAGAGATATTGAACATTTTTTCATATATTCGTGATTGATTGCATTTCTTCTGAGAAGTGTTTGTTCAGTTCCTTAGCCCATTTTTTGATTGGGTTGTTTGTTTTTTTGGTGTTAAGTTTTTCTAGTTCTTTATATATCCTAGAGATCAGTGCTCTATCTGACGTGCATGTGGGAAAAATTTGCTCCCAAAGTGTAGGCTCTCTCTTCATCTCAGAATGCATTTCTTTGAGAAATGGAGATAGGTACAATTTTGTGAGTGTTTGTGAGAATGTTTGAGGGAGATGACTGGGAGGTTTTGAAAATGAACTGCAAGGGTAAATGTGGGAACATTAGTATTTAATGGAATCTGTGTCTCTCCAAAAAACAGACTTTCTACCAACCATATTTAGCACCTCCTTAACTTTGTATTTATGCCATGGTTTCCCCTCCATTTATCATACTTTCAGAAGTATTTTCAGAAGAAATTATAAAGTGCATGTGCTAAATGGCGATCTACCACCAGAGTAATCCTTGGTTACAAACTAGCTTCCACAAACCCTTAGTGCTACAAGATTTTTTTGAATCCATGGTGTGTGGGCTGGTTGGTTAGGCTGCTGCCCTCAACTGGGCTTGTGTACTGGGGATCAGCTTTCTTTGGCTGATATGATCTGGTCTGGCGGAGATAAGTGGGAATCAAATCTTGTTGTTTCTCATCTCTTTCTAGGCATATTCTTGTGACTATGACAGAGACATAGAAGCACAAACAAGTAAGTGTTTTTTCAAATCTCATTTACTACCATCTGCTAGAATTATTTGCCAAAGAGGCCACATAGTCTAGTTCAGAATCAAGGCAAGAAAATATATTTTTTGATAGGAGGTCAGAAGTTATATGACAAAGGATCTGAAAACAGGGAGGGTGAAAAAATGGGGCTGTTAATATGATCAGTGGTTGGTTAGATGACAATATGATGTAATTTATTTCAGTTATATCTATCATATAAGTAGATAAAATCAAAACACATAATTAATAATATTGGCTTTAGGAAATAGTCTATTTCCTTAAGTACTCACATGTGAGTACTTATAATAATAAACTTCCTATTATCCAGAGGGAATTTTTTGACCAAGTAGAATCCTCCTAATGCAATTACAAAGGAACTTTCATTTTGCCAGAGAGAGAAACTAAATGATTACTGAAGAACCATCCAGAATTCTGATGGCATCTATGAAGAATAGGGATCCATAAATTTTATTCTTTCCTGATAAAGTGACTATTCAAAATGTTACTTCATAATGGGTAATTCTGAGAAACTGCATGGTAATTATGTGACTATATAGGGGAAAACAGCAGGTGCTTTGTATACAGTGTTTCCCCTGAGACTCAGGAGGCCATGCCACAAAGTACACATTATGGTGGAGGAAATCAAGGACCAGAGAGTGACCTGAGCAGACATGGTGGAGGAGAGTCAAGTGTTGTTTCTGACTCAGCTGGGATGAAAACCCTGGTGTTTTTGTCCCACAGCAGCACAGTGCTCCATACCCATTCTATATGTTTGTATTAGAGGAAAATAACATGTATGTGTTGCCATGTTTCCTGAAAAATAAGAATATATCTTACTTAATTCTAAAAACTTAAAAATATTATATTACTGTTTGTGCAGATTTATTGAAGTTTAATTAGCACACAATAGAATGTATCCATTTGAAATTCCATGAATTTGGGGAAATATATATAGTACTGTGGCTGCTTCCACTCTGAAGATTTGGAACACCTTTATCACCCCCATACTTTCCCATAGTCACTGTATGTCCCCACCTCTACCCTCAAATACTACTGATTTGCTTTGTGTCACTACAGTTTTGTCTTTTCCCAGAACTTCAAGTAAATGGTATTATGAAGTATTATGAAGTATGTAGCTTCTTTCTGTTAACTCTTTTTAAAGATTTATCTAAGTTGTATGTATGTGCATCATCCATTTATTCTTTTTAGTCACCCTGAGTAATATTTCATTGTATGAAAATAGACCACTTTTTAAAATAATTTACATGTTGATAAATATTTGTATTATTTTTAGTTATGTACTATTAAGATAAGATTCTTGTGAATATTGGCATACCAGTGTTTATGTGAACTTATGTTTCTGTCTTTTGGGATAATACCTAGAAATGCAATTTATGGGTCACATACTAAGTGCATTTATTAAAAAAAAATGCTCATCTGACTTACCAGTTTTCATTCCCAAAAGTGATATGTGGGAATCTAATTGCTCTATTGGTTATAGATCAAATTATGTTTCCCCAAAATTTATAATCTGAGTTTATTGTTTTGTGGTGTTGGGGATTGAACTCAGGGCCTTATGCATGCTAGGCAAGTACTCTACTTGTGAGCTATATACCCAGCTCTTGAATTATTTATTTTTGAATAGGGTTATTGAAGGTACGATGAATTAAGATTAGGACATACAACCCCAGGCCCAGGTTGGTCCCCACCAACCTGTGTGAGAGCTCAGGCCCAGAACCACATCCACACAGAGTGGAGGTCCTTGCTATGTCTCCATATTTACCAATGTATCACTTCCTAGCCTGCATCCATCCTGGGACACTGCAGCCATCACCATAGCCCTCCCCATGTAGTAGCCTCCACTTTGGGACAACACACAAGGCCTGGAGGCAGCTGCCCACCACAGCACTGAATCTCTGAACAGGGAGCTCAAAGCCATTTGAGTCCCACTCTTTCAGCCTCATCTCTGAAGGTTGCGTCCATCTTGGGACACCTCCACTGCTATCTTGAGTTACATCTGCTACTGCTGCCACCATTTTTAGTTGTAGTAGCATCCATCTTGGGATACCTGCCAGGGACTGGAAGTGAACACCAAGGTGAGATAAAGGTAATCTGCAGAGTCACTCAAGATTATAGAGTAGAAACTGCAGTATCTCAGATCTGCACTGCAAGAAAGGAAGACACATAATGAAAAAACAAGGGAAGAAAGTACCCCAAACAAACCAAGATGCTACAATAATAGAATCCATTGACAGCACAGATGATGAAATGTCAGAGAAGGAGTTCAGAATGTACATAATTAAAATGATCTGCAAATAAAAGAATGACCTAAGTGAGTAAATACAGGCAAAAATTGATCCCCCCAACATAGATAAGAGGGCCAAATACAGTAAACAATTGATCATACCAACAAAGAGATAAGGGAGCAAATACAGGTAGCAAAATATTACTTCAAACAAGAAATAGAGATTCTGAAAAAAAAAAAAAAAACCAAATAGAAATTCTTGAAATGAGGAAAACAATAAACCAAAGAAAAAACTCAATAGAAAGCATCACCAACAGACTAGATCACTTGGAAGATAGACCTTAGATAATGAAGACAAAATATACAGTCTTGAAAATAAATTTGACCACACAGTGAAGATGGTAACAAACCATGAACAGAACATCCAAGTTTTATGCAATAGCATCAAAAGAACAAAGCTGAGATTTATCAGGATAGAGGAAGGCATAGAGATTCAAACCAAAGGAATGCACAATCATTTCAGTGAAATAATATCAGAAAATTTTCCAAACATGAAGAATGAATTGGAAATAATTCATTCCACAAGAAGCTTACAGGACACCAAATTTACAAAATTACAATACATTTACACCAAGTCACATTATAATGAAAATGCTTAGCATTCAGAATAAGGATAGAATTTTAAAGGCCATGAGAGAGGAATCATATTATATATAGGAGGAGACCAATTTGTATCTCAGCATATTTTTTCACGAAGACTCTCAAAGACAGGAGATCCTAGAACAACATATACCAATCCCTGAAAGAAAATGGATGCCAACAAAGAATCATATATACAGCAAAATTAAGCTTCAGATTTGATGATGAAATTAAAACCTTTAATGATAAACAAAACTTAAAATAATTTCTAGTGAGAAAGCCTGCACTACAGAGCATACTCAGCAAAATATTCCATGAGGAGGAAATGAAAACCAACAATGAAAATCTGCAAAGAAAGAAACTACACTAAAGGAAAGGCCAAAGGAGAAATGAAATCAAGTTAAAAACTAAAAATAAACAAAAATGATTGGGAATACAAATCATGTCTCAATAATAACCCTGAATGTAAATGACCTAAATTCATCAATTAAAAGACATAGGCTGACAAATTGGGTTTAAAAAAAGACCTGACAATATGTTGCTTTCATATCACAGAAAAGGCTTCCACAGACTGAAGGTGAAAGGATGGGAAAAAAACATATCACTCACATGGACCATGTAAACAAGCAGGGGTTTCCATCCTCATCTTGGATAAAGTGGACTTTAAACCAAAGTTAGTGAAAAGGAATAAAGAATAACATTTCATACTACTCAAAGGAATCATACATCAACAAGACATAATAATCTTAAATATCTGTAAGAGTTCTGTGTTTGGGATTGGGGTCTCTGATGACTTCATGGCTGTGGCATGTTTGGTGTCTAGCAAGTCCTATACAAAAGTATAGAATGTCTAGCTTCTGGGAAGGTTCCTGTATAAAGTATGGGATGTCCAGTGACTGGGAATATTTCTATGAAAAGCATAGAATGCTTAGCTGCTATAGCAATGCCCTCCATGAGGAGGCTCTGTGTTAGAGTCTTATCAGCCTCAACCTTGATCACAGCCACATAGCTCCTGGGAATGAAGGAACTCACTTGCTAGATAACTACAATGTTTTACCAAGCTTTGCTGCTTCTGGATTTGCCTGCTTAATAGTAACTTCAAACAATGGACTTTCTTGAGATCTACACAAAACTCCTAACATTGCATATTGCAATGGTAGAATGTAACTAAGAAATAGGCTGCATAGGAAGAGGCAGAGCAGACTGACCTGTGGACCCCCATCAACCAACAGGCAGCTGTACTGGCCTGCTTCTGTCTAGAAACAATAGCCAGGACCTTGAAGACCATCTCTGAGGTCCCTGCAGGCCTTGTTATACCACAGGTGAGGTATTGGTAACCTGCAGGGACACTACAGGATTATATGGTAGAAACTGTAATACTTCAGATTGGCACTGCTAGAGGGGAAGACACATGAACAACATGCAAAAACAAGAGAAGAAAATGCCCCAGTCAAACCAAGATGCTACAACAATAGAATCAATTGACAGTATAGCAGATGCAATGTCAGAGAAGGAGTTCAGAATGTACATAACTAAAATAATCTGTGAAGCACAGAGTAATATAAGAGAGCAATTACAGGCAACAATTGATCACTCCAAAAAATAGATAGGAGAACAAATACAGGGAACAAGAGATTACTTCAAGAAAGGGATAGATGCTCTGAAAAAAACAAAAAGCAGAAATCTTCAAAATGAAGAAAACAATAAACCAAAGAAAAAATTCAATAGAAATCATTACTAACAGACTACCTAACTTGGAAGACAAAACCTCAGACAATGAAGACAAAATGCATAATCTTGAAAATAAATTTGATCACACAATGAAGATGGTAAGAAACCATGAAAAGAACATCCAAGAATTATGGAATAATATAAAAACACCAAATCTAAGAATTATTGGGATAGAGGAAGATGCAGAGATATAAACCAAAGGGATGTACATCTCTTCAATGAAATAATATCAGAAAATTTCCCAAACATGAAGAATGAATTGAAAAATCAAATACAAGAGCCTTACAGGACACCAAATGTACAAAAGTATAACAAATCCACACCAAGGCACATTATAATGAAAATGTCTACCATACACAATAAGGATAGAATTTTAAAAGCTGCAAGAGAGAAGGTTCAGGTTACACACAGGGGAAAACCAATTTGGATTTCAGCAGATACCTCAATCCAGACCCTCAAAGCCAGGAGATCCTGGAACAATATATACCAAACTCTAAAAGAAAATGGGTGCCAACCATGAATCTTATAGCCAGCAAAATTAAGCTTCAGATTTGATGATGAAATAAAAACTTTCCATGATAAACAACAGTTAAAAGAATTTACAGTGAGAAAGCCTGCACTAGAGAGCATTCTTGGCAAAATGTTCCATGAGGAGAAAATTTAAAAAAAAATAATAAAAATCAGCAAAAGGAGGAACTAAACTAAAGGAAAAGCCAGTGTAAGGGGAAACCAAGTAAAGTTAAAAACCAAAAATAAACTAAAATGAACGGAAATACAAACCATGTTTCAACAATTACCCTGAACGTTAATGGCCTAAACTCATCAATTAAAAGACATAGACTGGCAGATTGGATTAAAAAAGACTCAAATTGTGAAATTCACACTGATGTTGGCTCAGAGCTATGCCTACAATGGAGAAAGGGACTGTGTTAGAAACATCAGCTTAACATAAAAATTGGTTATTATGCTATCCAATGAATTTCTTATCCTTATTCCTCTATAGCTGTATAAGTAAGGCAATTATTTTTCTCTCTTCTTCAAATTTTTTTCTATGTTTTTAGTTTTCTGTAATTTGTATACGAGATGGCTAGGTATTTATTTATTCACCTATTTATATTTGGCACATATCCTACTTGATATTCTCTCAAAATCTGTTCTTTTTATCTCATCTTATTTTTTGGAAAAATTTCTGATATTTTTACTTCATATATTTTTTTCTGCTGTTTTCCTTTCTTCTTTTTGTATTCTAATTATGCATGCTTTATTCTTTGATGTTGTCCCACAGTTCTTGGGTTGCTTGTATTTTCTTTGTATTTTTGTTTGGGAAACTCTTAATTATTATCAAGGTCATGGTTTCTTTCCTTGGCCATAATTTAATTGATAGCATCAGAAGGCATTCTTCATTTCTATTTCAGCATGTTTGATTTCTAAAATTTTTTTATTCTTAGTTTCCATTTTCCCTAACATAGTTTCTAAGTTTTTGCATGCAGAATACTTTTTTCCCATTGGAGTACTTAATATATCAATCACAATTACTTTAGTTTTTTTTTAACTTGGCAGTTCAAACATGTATATATGTTTGAGTCTTATTTTTATCTTTAGACTACATTTTAGCATGTCTTCTGGCCTGTCTTGTAATTTTTTTGTCGAAAGCCAGACATGTTTTACTGAATGATAAAAAATGAGGTAAATAGGTCACTGATAGGAGTATTTATTTTATCTGGTGAGGACTTGTCTGGTGTTTAATGCTTGCTTGCAGATAAAGGTACCACAGCTTTAAGTTTTCATCTTTTTTTTTTTTTAACCTCACTGAGTTTTCTTAAACAGTATTTTAGGGAGAAAGAATCTGTGTATTGCAATTCTCTCAGCTGTAATTGATTGTTATTATACCAAATTCTTGTTGTTGTGCAGGTCAGATATGAGACAAAGGAGTTTTTTCTAATCTTATCCAGTCTTTAAGTGTATGTATGCTTGAGGACTATGACTTTCACAAGTATTTCATCAACATGTATCATCCCCACTGGCACTCTTTTCCCTTCTCTGACTACAGCATTCCTAATATTTTTCTTTGAAACTTTGTCCTTAATTGACTTTTTAAAATTCCAAACCTAATCCTATCAGAAAAATGAGATCTTTCTGGAATCTTCAGTGGGAAACTGGTGGGGTATCTGGGAGAAAAACTGGAACTGTGTGTCCCTAAGTTTACAGGATTCCAAGGTTTCCTTAGTCTCAAATTATCCCATATTCTGTCTACAGCCATTATTCAAGATTATATATATCAGTTCACAGCTCTTGCAGTACATTGTTGGGCCCAAGAAATGTAATTTGATTTTCAGACATTTTTGTTACTGTAAGGATACGATTGATGACTTTTGATTACTTAACATATCAGAGATCAAACATGAAGCCAGTTGCTTAATTTTAAAATGATGTTTAAAAACTTGTTTAATTCTATTCATTCTTTCCATTTCTGTATTTTTTTCCATCTCATTTTCCCCCCATTTTATCATCCATTTTATTTGGGAAATACTTTTGTTGAATATAGAAAACCAATGTGATTAATTCTATTTCATGTTTTTAATCTTATTCCTACCTCTTCTATATACGGTTTTTAATTTCTATATATAAAATAATTTATATAATTTTTATATATTGAGTAGTTTTATATATTGAATAGTTTATAGTTTATCAGACCCATATTGTATTGTTTCTATTCATTCTTTCTTAAACAATATACATAGATTCTAAATAATTAAAAATAAAAAAATAAATAAAAGTTAAAAAAAAGAAATAGGTTGCATAATGTTGCTGACTCTGGAAACTGCCTAATGATACAATGAACAATAATGTACTTATGATGTCAACTGAGGTAACCTATTGATATAAATGAAGCTGGCATATCAGATGAGCAGTCTTTTCTTCTTTGCCACTGCACTTGTATCTGTGTCTCCTTTTGATTTCTTTACAAATATGTATGCCCCGAACAATGGGGCATGTATGTATATCAAATGAACCCTTCTCAATGACAAGAATCAAATAGACCTCAACACAATAGTACTGAGTGACTTTAACACACCTCTCTTACCACTGAATAGATCTTTCAAACAAAAACTAAACAAATAAACTATAGAACTCAATAAAACAATCATTAATTTAGACTTAACAGACATATGTAGAATGTTCCATACATCAACAAGTGAATACACTTTTATTTCTCAGCAGCACATGGAACCTTCTCCAAAATAGGTTATATATTATGCCACAAAGAAAGTCTTAGCAAATATAAGAAAATAGAGATACTACCCTGCATTCTATCTGATCATAATGGAATGAAATTAGAAATCAATGATAAAATAAAAAATACAAACTACTCCAACACCTAGAGACTAAATAATATGCTATTGAAGATATCAGGGAAAACGTAAAACAATTCTTAGAGGTAAATGAGAACTGCAATACAACATATCAAAATCTCTGGAGCACAAACAAAATCTCCATAGAGGCTCTGTTAAGAGGAAAGTTCATTATATTGAGCTCATGCATTAAAAGAAGAAAAAGTCAACAAAAAACCCAACATTACATTGCAAAGCTCTAGAAAAAGAACAACAAATCAACACCAAAAGAGGTGGAAGATAGGAAATAATTAAAATCAGGGCAATGAGCAAGATCAAAATATAGTACATGACTTTGGGAGATAGGTGTGTATTTGGTGGAGACATTAGGGAAATAATTAAGAGACTTGGAATTTCACTTTGGAGTTAAGTTTATATGTAGACCACTTCATTAGCAAGCATAGTTTTTAATGGAGAATGCTTGACTTTATCAAACAGTTTTAGATAGATCTAAAGCTCAAAATGTCCTCTCCCCTCTAAAATGAACTTCAGGCAGAGTTAACAGTTCATTTTTTAAACTTGAATCATGGTTCTTTTCACATTCCCTTGTAATGATATCTTTGTATACAGATGCTCCTTGACTTGAATTTTGGTCTTTCTCAGGCCAGCAATATGCAGCAATACATGCATGATACTGAACAGCAGCATCGAGATGTAATTTCCAGTTAATCACATGAATCTGACTTGGTCATAGTGTATAATCCTTTAAATATGCTGCCAAATTTAATATTCTAGTATTTTGTTAAGGTTCTTTGCATCAATTTTCATAATGGATATTAGTCAGTACTTTTCTTGCAGTATTTTTATCTGGCTTTCATATCAGATTAATGCTAGCCTTATAAAATGAGTTGTGAGTGTTCTCTCTTCATATGTTTGAAAGGTTTGAGCAAGATTTTCATTGATTCTTTTTTAAGTGTTTGATAGAATTTATCAGTGAAGTTATATATTATATAGTCCATGGCTTTTCTTTGTAAGATTTTTGATTATTGATTCAATCTTCAATTTCTCTATTAGTTACAGGACTATTCAGATTTTCTTTTTGTGTGTGTGTGATTTATTCTTGGTAGTTTTTTGTTGTTGTTGTTTCTATGTTATCCCATTTGTTCGTGTGCAATTTTTTGTAGTACTCTTTTGACTCTTTTCATGTCTATAGAATTGTTACTCATGTCCCCACTTGCACTTCTGACTTTAGTAATTTGAGCTTCTCTAATTTTTTCCTAATCTATTTAGCTAAATCTTTTTCAATTTTTTTATTGATATTTCCAAGAACCAAGTTTTGGTCTCATTGGTTTTTATTATTTTCTATTCTCTATTTCATAGATCTATGCTTTAATCTTTATTTATCCTTTTCTTAATTCTTGAAATTGCAAAGCTAGTTGATTTAACATCTTTCTTGTTTATAAATATAGACATGAAAACTCTATACTTCCTCCTTAGTATTGCTTTTGCTGCATATTATAAATTTTGGTATGATATGTTTTCTTTTTTACTCATCTGTATTTCATCACTTCCCTTGTGGTTTCTTCTTTGATCCATTATGTTGTTTAGGAGTGTGTTGTTCAGTTTGCACACATTTATAAATTTTCATTTTACTTATTGATTTCTAACTTCATCTTGCTGTGGTCTCTCATTCCCCAACTTCAACCTCAGTAACCAGCATTTTATTACCTTCTTCTGTAAGTTCAATTGTTTCATATTACACATATAAGTGAGAATGTGTGCTATTTGTATTTCTGTACCTGGCTTATTTTACTTAACACAATGTCCTCTAATTTCCTCCAAGTTGTTGGAAATGACAGGATTTTTCTGTATTCCTTAGAGTTGAATTGTGTATCATTGTCTAGGTATGGCACATTTTCTTTATTCATTAATCCTTTGGTGGACATTTAGAATTGTATATCATTGTGTATATATGGCACATTTTCTTTATTCATTAATCCTTTGGTGGACATTTAGGTTGATTCCATATCTTAGTTTTAGTGAATAATTCTGTAATAAAGTTGGAAGTGCAGATATCACTTCAACATTGATTTTGAGTTCTTAGGATATATATTGAGAAATGGGATTTCTGGACCATATGGTATTCATGTTTTGTTTGTTGAGGAATATCCTTTTTCCACAATGGCTGCACTGATTTATGTTTCCAACAATAGTGTACAAAGTTACTCTTTTTTGTTCATTCTTGCCAACACCTGTTGTCTCTCGGTGTTGAACACTGCTAATTTTCCTTATATCTGTTGACTATTTCTGTGTCTTCTTTTGACAACTCTCTACTCAGTTTCTTTGCCCATTTTTAATCATTGTATTTGTTTTGTGCTAGAGTTGTTTGATTTCCTTATGTATTTTGGATAGTAACTCCTTATCAAATGTTAGGCTTATGAATATTTTATTCCAATATGCAGGTTATATCCTCTGTTACTAGTTTACTGTGTAGAAGCTTTTAAGTTTGTTGTCATTCCATTTGTCTATTTTTGCTTTTGTTACCTGAGCTTTGGGGTTGTTTGAGTCAGATTTTTTATCATTATGACCAAAAGACCTAATTAGAACAATTAAGTTTATTTGTCTCAGGGTCTCAGTCCATAGACAGCTGACTCCATAATTCTGGACCCAAGGTTAGGCAGAACATCAAGGTAGAAAGATATGAAGGAGGAAAGCAGCTCAGGACATGGCAATCAGGAAGCAGAAAGAACTCTACTCACCAAGGACAAAATATGAACTCCAAAGCCACACTTCCCATGCCCTGCTTCCTCCAGCCATACCATACCTGTTTGCAGTTACTGCCCAGTTAATCCCTATCAGTGTATTACTGCACCAATTAAGTTAAGGCTGTCATAAACAATAACCTTACCTCTGAAAATCCTTTCATTTTCTTACACATGAAATTTTTGGGAACATATCATACCTAAACCATAACATTCCACCCATAGCCTCCAAAAACTCATGAGGGAGACCATGCAAGAAAGTTTATAGGGGAAATGATGGGGTTATAAGAACTTTAACTTAATCAGTGTAGTAATCCACTGATAGGAATTAATTGGGTGGTAAATATAGGAAGATAGAGTATAACTGGAAGAAGTAGGTAACTCGGGGCTTTTGGGATATATATTTTGTACATAGTAAGCAGAGCATAGTCTCTTTGCTTCTCGATTGCTATGTCCTGAGCTACTTTCCTCATTTACACCCTTCCACCTTTGATGTTCTGCCTCACCTTGGATCCAGAACTATGGAGGTGGCAGTCTATGAACTGAGACACCTGAAACCCTGAGCCAAATAAACTTCTCCTCCTCTAATTGTTCATGTTGGGTATTTTGGTCACAGCAATAAAAAAAGCTAAGACAGAAAGTTGTACTGAGAAATGGGGTCATTGTTATGACTAACCTGATCATGTGGTTCAAAAGCCTTTGGAAATGGTTTTCAGGGGAAGTAATTTTGAAAAGTTTAGTGGTGCAAGCTGCAAAATATTTAAGATGTTGTTAGCAGAACTCCATGGGAGATTCTGGTGGGAGCTCAGAATACCAGTATACAGATAGGACTAGGGAAAGTAAAGACTGGGATCATGAAGTTTCAGAGAAGGACTGTGTGGAAATTGGACTAGCATACATTCATGTTATGTTCTAGTGAAGAAGTTATCTACATTTTTTGCCCAAGTTCTGAGACTTTTGTGAAGCTGAATTTAAAGGTGATATACTCATTTCTCTAACAGAAGAAATTTCAAGGCAGCACAGCAGAGGTATGAATATTTCTAGCAGCTTTTAGCCAAGTTTATTGTGGCAATCAGAAGCAGAAAGAAGAGCATAAAGATTTTATGATTTAAAGATTTTTAAAGAACTTGCAATTTGGCCAGAAAAATGACAGTAAAACAAGGGCTTAGGAAATTGTGGCTGATAAAGGCATATAGCTACTAAAGAGATGCTAAATACTTTACCCAGAGATAATAGGAAAGATGACTTGAGGGCATCTCAGGAATTGGAAAGACCATACTCATCTCAGGTTCAAGGACATAGAAATGAAAATTCTTTTGAGAAGAGTCAATAGGAACACTTTTCTTGCACAGGGGAGCCTAGGAAGTTGTTTCACCTAGACACTCAGAGGCTGTTGCAGCCATGGTCCCTAGAGGCTTGGTCACTGCTTGAGATGGTGGAAGACTTTGGTGTTAACTATGTGGTGCTGAATCTGCAGGAATGCAGAAAAGTTTAAGATAACACAGCTTTCATGGAGTGATAAGGATATTGTACCTGAAAAATTTGGAGTAGTAGGATTGGAGTCCCTGTGGACTGCCCCTGAGAGGTTAATGAGTGAAGAAGTGAGAAGGAAATTAAAGCTGCAGTGGAGTCCCTGAGATTAAGAGATGCCAGTAATGTGTGATGTCTGCCAAGGAGAGACACAGAAATTGAGCAGAAACAAGCTGAAAGAGGTGATGTGGGTTGCAACCATAAAGGCATAGGGGTGGAGCTATTCACACCTTTTAAAGAGAACCTCAAAATGCCATGTGCCTCAGATGCTGAATATGAATAGGACTTGTTTGCCCAGCTTGATTTTGGTCTTATTTTGATCCCATTCCTTATTTCTATATCCATATTTTCCTCCTGTGGAATGGAAATGTTTACTCTGTGCCATTATATGTTGTATGTATGTAACTTGCTTTGGCTTTTTCCAAGGCTAACTGAAAATTTGCCTTGAATTTCAAAGATGACTTTGGACTTGAACTTTTGAGTAATGCTAGAATCATTAAGACTAGGGGACTCTTAAAAATAGACTAAATGCATTTTGAATTGTGAGATGGTCATGAACTTTCAGGCAACAGGGGTAGAATGTCATAGATTGGATATATGGTATCCGCCCAATTTTTATGTGTAAGATGATGCAAGAATTTTCAGAGGTAAAATGATTAGATTAAGATAGTTATAAGCAGTGGATTAATTCACTTATTTGGAATAACTTGGTGATAACTGTCTAGCAGACAGAGTGTGGCTAGAAGAAACAGGTCTTTGTGGACCTACCTTTAGTGTTTATATTTTGTTCCTTGTAAGCAGAGCTCTTTCTCTTTTTCCTTTTAGTCATGTCCTGAGCTGATTTCCTCTACCATGCCTTTTCCAACATGATGTTTTGCCTCACCTTAGGCCCAAAGCAATGGAATTAGCCATCCATGGACCTATATAATAATCCATGGATCCCAAGTATTTTCCTCTTCTAATTGTTCTTGTCAGATATTTTGGTCACGGTGATATAAAAGCTGACTAAAACAGGGATCAAATGAAGAAATAATTGCCCAGGCCAATGTTTTCTTCCACTCTTTAGTAGTTTTATAGTACCAAGTTTTACATTTAAGTCTTAAATCCATTTTAAGTTGATTTTTATCATTTGATATAATTTTTTAAATGCATCTTTCTCTAAACTCATATAAAAATAAAAATGGTGTTACAAATTGTTGCTACAATAATATTTGATTTGGCAATTTTCCATGAGTTTCCTTTCATTAAGATTTTTATTTCTTTCTATACACTTGAGTTAATGTGTGGTGTTCTTTCATTTTCTCTTGCAGCACTTTCTTGAATATTTCTTATTGGGGAAGGTCTAGTGGTACTCCCTTAGCTTTTCTCTATCTGGGATTTTCTTAATTATACTCCACTTTTTTTTTTTCCCCATGCTGGGGATTGAACCTTGCAGCACTCTGTGAGTTACCTCCCCAACTCTTTATGTTTTTATTTTGAGGCAGGGTCTTGCTAAGTTTCCCAGGTTGGCTTCAAACTTGGGATACTCCTGCTTCATCCTCCTGAGTAGCTGAGATTACTTGTGTTACCATACCCAGCTTCTCCCTCATTTTTAAAATTTTTTTTCTGAATATAGGAAACTTAACTGATTTTTTTTTCCTTTTTGCACTTTGAATATATCAACTCATCACTTGCTTGCCCCTGAAATTTCTGATTAAAAATCTGCTGATGATCTTATTGATTTTATTCATGATGATGATGATCTTATCTGATTGATGATCTTATTGATCCCTTGTTTGTGGTAAGTTGCTTCTTTTTTGTCACAAGAATTATCAGAGAATTTGAAGATGAAGCAATGGAAGTTCAGTCTTAGAAACAAACAAGTAAAATTGGAAGAAAAATAACAAGATTGTCTTTTAAAATTTTAATTATAACATGTTTCTGCATGAATCTTTTTATTCATTTTTCTTGGGATTTGTTAAAATAATTGGATGTTTATATCGATGTTTTCCATCATATTAGAAATTTTTCAGCCATTATTTCTTTAGTCTTTCTGCTTCTCTCTTTTTCTGAATGTCTCACAATACATATATTTGTCTGTTGTCAGCATCCCAAGGGACCTATAGGCTCTGTTCATTTTTTCCTTTTTTCTTTGTTTTTAGGACTGAATTTCCATTGCTTGATCTTCAGATTCTCTGATGTTTCTTCTATCTATCTGTTAAAATCTCCCTTTGAATCTTTCTGTGAATTTATTTTTTCAATTCAGTTTTTGTAAAATTCAACTCCAGGAAATATTTTAAGTTTAATCTCTTTTTGTTGATACTTATATTCATACATGATTTTTTTTCTTTTCTTTTTTTTTTTTTGGTACTCAGGATTGAACTCAGGCACTTGACCACTAAGCCACATCCTCATCCCTATTTTGTGTTTTATTTAGAGACAGTGTCACTGAGTTGCTTAGTGCCTTGCTGTTGCTGAGGCTGGCTTTGCACTCATGATCCTCTGTCTCAGCCTCTCAAAGTGCTGGGATTACAGGTGTGTGCCTCCGTGCCTGGCCATGATTTTCTTGACTTTTACTTTCTCTGAATTTTGCATTGTATTTTTAAGACATCTAGTTTCAAGTCTTTATCTAGTAGGTCTGCCAAAGGTCTTTTTCAATGAGAGTGTTTATATTTATTTATTTACTTTTCTTTGAATGAGTCATACTTTACCTGTATATTTGAATTCCTTGTGGGATTTTCATTATTGTTGTTGAATACTGGACATTTTAATCTAATAATGTGTTAACCCCCCAACCAGATTATCCTCTTTTCTCATGGTTTATTATTTCTCATTATTGTTTCTTTCCTTTTTGATAGCTTTTGGCTGTCTCTATCAGCCTGAAGTATAATCTTGAGGTCTTCTCAGGTCTTTCCTAAGTCTGCCTTTTTGTGGGCTTGTGGAATCACTTTTTGATTTCCTCGTATATGCAATTGCATTTAAATGTCCTAATCTATAATATGTAACTCCCCAAAATAGAAACTATAAAAGCAAATGATGAAGTAGATATCTAGCCCTATCTCTTTTAAAACTCTCGAGTTTCTTCAGTCAGAAGGAAGAGCTTGCAGCAATGAGGGGACATGCAGCAACATTGACTGCCTTTTTTCTTTTTTCTGCAATTAATGATTAGAACACAGATCCTTGATATTTGCAGTACAAAGTATTTTTCCCAAAATGGTACCTGCAAGCTTTGTGCAAGGTGTGCCAGGAACATGTGCATAGCTGTCTGCCACAGGAATAAGGCCATCCTCACCCATTCTTTCAAACATAGGTAACTGCTATTGTGTTAGTAAGTGAAACTGATATTAACTACAACTAACTGTCCAACTTATCCCTGAAAATTACAAGCCTTGAATAGAGTCTAGAGTCCCAAAATAGTTACATCATACAGATTATGTCAGTGTAATTATTGTTTAAGCGGCAATACAGATTCCTGCTGTTTTCTACTCTGCCATCTTCCCAGAAGCCTCATTTTTAAATGAAAATATAGACTGAGAGATTTCTTTTCATCCCATGAATATTTTCTATTATCATTTTTAATGCTCCATTTGATTTGTGTTTAGTCATTGGAAATGTTTCAAACAGGCTCCTGTCATTTCTAATGTGAAACCACTGTTTTGCATTATAGAATACAAGATATTGTAGACTCATTTTTCGCTTATGCTTCTCCTGAACAATTCTTTCCCCTTTAACCTTAGAAGAATGTGAATAGGGTATTCCATTTATATGAACATGTGATTTTTACCTTTTCTTTTAGATTCCTTTTCTCCTCAACAATAATTTTTACTTGTTTTAATTCCTCTAAATTTTCTATTTGTCATTTACCTGGATTCTCTCCTCTGATAAGCTATTTCTGTTTCTGAAAAATATGGTGTAAGGAACTGTCTGCACAGCTATGTCTGTGCTAGAATATTGTTGAAAGCTTTTGATGAGTATATATCTAACAACTACAGATTGTCAATATTTTTTGTTTTAAAACTTAGAGATTTATTCCAAAATAGTTGGAATGATACTATAGTTTGAATCTGAAATATTTTCTAAAGCCCTATGTGTTAAAGACTGGGTTGTTAGCCAGTGGCACAATTGGGAGGTGGTGGAATTTTAGAAAGTGGACCATAGTGGGAGGAATTAGATCACTGTGGGCATGCCTCTTCCTTTTTATCTTTTTGCTTCTACAATGCCCTGAGGTGAACAGGCCTTCACCATGTTGCACTATGCTACTACAGGCCCAAAGCAGCAGGTCCAAATGACCCATGGACTGAAATCTCTGAAACCATGAGCCAAAATATACCTTTTCTCCTTTTAAGATAATTGTGTCACACATTTGTTAAAGTGATGGAAAGCTGAAAAATGCAACAAAGATTTCTAAAAGACATGTTTCTATGTATCTTTACATCTATTTTGACTTTTTCTTATTCCTTATATCATATGGCATATATATTTGGGTCCCAGCAGTTTTTGAACCATATTTGACCTTCTCATTGGTGAACTAGAAGAATCAGTTCCGTGGCAGGGCAGTTCCATTTTATTACTTATTCAGTATCATTACTTGTTAGTGATCAATTTAGTTTTTTATGTTCTCTTGGTACAATTTTGGTAAGTTATATGTGCCTGGAAATTTGTGCATTCCTTCTTGAGTTTCTGGTTTATTGGCATCTAATTTTTCAAAATAATCCCTAATAATTCTTTTGAGTTTCAGTAGTATCTAATGTCTCCCCTTTCAACTTTCAACTTACTAACTTGGGTATTCTCTCTCTTTTGGTGATTTTATTTTTTAAACCTTTATACAAGTCAATATTTATTTTAAAAAAAACCAGAAGCTTATATGATTTTTAAAGCTTATATTTTTAGTGTTAATGTACATTTAATAATAAAATCATAGTAAGATACTGACATTTATAGTTTAAACCAAGTATCATTTATGTAAAAATTATGCTATAGCATATAATATTTAATTAGAAAATTCATAGATCAAAAAAGTACATATATTTTGTTGACAGCTTAAGAACATTATCATAAACTTGCTTAAGATACAGAACAAAATCCAGTTAGGCTTGATATTTAGAATTATAAAATTTTACACTGGATGCACTGATATTTATGTGAATAATGTATACTTGAAGTAATTAATTCAGACTACCAATGAATTTAAAAAATTTTTTTATTGTATAACCTAAATCTATTGGTTTTATAGTATGTCTTGTAATCAATTATTTCATCAATAATTTAAATGACAGAGATTGATTTGAAAGCACCATTGACATATATCTGTAACAGGAGAATAAAAGTAAAAGAACTAGCAGCCTTAATTTTCATTTTCATGAATAGATTTAAGATAAATTGTATGTTACAGTTAAAATTTGTACAAAATTCAAGCTTCAAAGTATTTCTTCCAAAAAGTATTTCTTCCAAAAGAGAGGGAGGGATGGGGGGGCTCTTTTGATTATTTTACATTGTCAATTTTGTTTATCTTTTCAAAGAATCAACTCAGTTTCAGTGATCCCTAGTATTGTTATTTAATCTTTATTTCATTTATTTCTGCCCTGATCTTTATTATGTTTTACTTATATTGAATGTAGGTTTGATTTTTTTCTTGTTTTTCTAAGACCTTGAGATACATAACTATGTTACTTGAGATCTCTTTTTTTGTGTAGACACTTACTGATATTATTTTTCCTCAGTACCAATTTTCCTCTATCTCACAGGGTTTGGTATGTTGGATTTCCATCTTAATTTAATTGAAGAAATTTTTTAACTGATTTATTCAATGATTTACTCTTTGTTCAAAACTATGTTGTTCAATCTCTATGTGTTCACTTAATTTCTGCAGTTTCTCTTACTGTTGATTTCTAATTTCATTCCATTGTTATCAAATAAATTGCATGTTATTAATTTAAAGTTTTTGAATTTGTTCAGCCTTGCTTTGTGGTCCAATATATGTTCTATTTTGGAAAAACAATCATATGCTGATGAAAAGAATGTGTATTCTGAAGCTGTTGGATGGAATATTTTGTAGATGTCATTAAGTTCATTTGATCTATAGTGTAATTTAACTGATGTTTATTGATATAATTACTATATCTTCTTGATGTATTGTTCCCTTGATCAATATATAGTAACCATTTTTGTTCCTTTTAACTGATTTTGCCTTAAAGTATTTTGTCCAATGTAAATATAACTATTCCTGCTTGCTTTTGGATTTTATTTGCTTGGGATATCTTTTTCCATCCTTTCAGTCTGTGTATATCTTTGCAGGTAAGAAGAGTTTTGTTTATGTAGAAAATTATTACATTTTGTTTTTTATGCCATTCAACTAGTCTGAGTCTTTTCACTGGGAAATTAAGATGATTTATATTAGAGTTATTGTTGAAAGATTTGTGCTATTTTTATCATTTTATTGATTTTTTTGCTTGTTTTAAGTGGTCTTTGTTTCCTTTTCTCTATTCATATTAGAAGTTTGATGGTTTGCTGTATTGATAATATTTGATTTTCACCCCATTTCTCATTTGCATGTCTATTCTCTAGTGGGATTTATGCTCTCAAGTACTCTCCAAATGTGTTTGTCTTTCTTCCTCTTCTGGATATAGAATTCCCTTAAGTATTAAATGCAATGCCATTCACAAATTACATTAGTTTATGCTTATCTTGGAAGATCTTTGGAAGGTCTTTATTTCTTCCTTGATTACAAAGGATAACCTTGCTAGGTCAAGTAATCTTGGATGCAGTTATTTTATTATTTCTTAATTTTTTTTTAGAATTTGCAATTTCTAACCTCTTGAGGTCTATATTGTAGTTTCACCTCTACTCACAGATTTGCTACACATCTCCCTGTCTGGGGATGTTTGCCAAGGTCCACTACTGCCACAAACAGCTTTACTCCCAGGCTTTCATTTGAAATCTTGATGGAAGCTTCCATGACCCATAAATCTTGCATTCTGCATGCCCCAAACACCATCATCACATGTATGACACCAAGATCTGCTGTCAGAGAAGTTTAACTTTTTTCTGCTTGAACCATAGCTGCAATGGACTCTGAGTGCTGAATATGAATGGACTCTGACTCTTGTAGCTGAATATGGGAGAAAAGAATCCTGGGAAAACAATTTCCTAGGGTATCCAATGCTGTCTTTTCTATAGAAAGTCTTTGGAATGAGTTTGCACTTTTATGCCTGTCAGTCTAGGTTGACTGGAGTCTTGCCCATTCCTGAGATGCCCTCAAGGCAATTTTTCTATTGTTCCAGTACAAAACACATGGCTTTTTAAACATTTTTCATTTGTTCTAACTAGTTATACATGACAGTAGAATGCATTTTGACACATCATACATAAATGGAGTATATGTTCTCATGCTTCTGGTTGTACATGAATCACACTGGTAGTGTAGTCATATAATCACATAGGGTAATAATGTCTTATTTATTGTACTCTCCTTCCTAACTCCATACCACCTCCCCTCTCTTTACTCTCCTCTGTCTAATCCAGAGTACCTCTATTCTTCCTTAGTGACCTCCCCACCTTATTGTGAATTAGTATCCACATATCTGAGAAAACATTTGGCCTTTGGTTTTTTTTTTTTATTTTTTTTATTTTTTTTATTTTTTTTATTTTTTTTATTTTTATTTTTATTTATTTTTTAATTTTAATTTTTATTTATTTTTCTCAAAAGTTGCATTTAAATACATGTTATCAAACATAACAGAAAAAAAAAACAAATTTTCAGAAGCTGTACACACTATTCACTGAAAACATTTGTTGAGGCAAATAGAAAAAAAAATTATTACAATCATAATTTTTCTAACTTTGCACAAAATTATAAGCAG
>PVHX01014443.1:0-50459 GCA_004024805.1 Geosciurus inauris
TTCCAAGACCATCTCCACTGTCACTTCCCTCTGCCTTTAGTTAAGTGGCTGCTGGGTGCCTTGTGCTGAACCGGGCCCTTGCCTTTCAGTGTGCTCAGGTGTGTGTCTTCATGCTCCTGGCATGAGTGATGGAGGGACCCACAAAAGATTAAGAACCTGTGGTGGTTAGTTCATGTGTCAACTTGACTGGACTAACAGCTGCCCAGAGAGCTGGTCACATGAGATCTCTGGATGTATCTGAGGGTGTTTCTGGAACACAATGGCATTGGAATCAGTAGATGGCATAAAGACCCACCCTCCCTCATGTGGGCCGACATCATCTGGCCCACTGAGGTTTCCGGGGGGGCTCATATTCCCCCTCTCTCTCCTCGAGCTGGGATTCCCATGAGACTCTCCACAACTGAAAACAACCAAGATGCATTTGCCTTTTACATAAAATCTTCTGCAGGTGGGCAGTGACCCAGCTGCCCCGTTTCAGGGACTCAGTTATCTCTGTGGCTCTGGTCTCAATGCTCCACCCACAAAGTACAAGACCTCATGTTCTGGACAAAGGTATGGCCAGAAAGCTCAAGGGTTATTGTGTCAGCTGAGTGACTTATGTCACTGGACTCACAGGTCACAGGCCAGAACACGTCACATAGCCCTGCCTAACTGTCAGAGGTGTAGGAAGAACAGTCTTTAAAGAGCCCAGGAAGGAAACAGTTGGATATTGACAAGCAACGGTGTTGGCTGCAAAGGCCACACTGCCCAGTCAAGCTCCTGGATGCTGACGACGCCTGCCACGTGATACAAGACCCCCCAGCTGCTGCCGCTGCCCTAAGGGTTACAGGAGGAAAGACCCTCCCATTGCAAAGCCCAGGTCTCAGTTCCATTGCCCATTTAAGACTGCTGACATGAGCCAGCCCCGGGGAACCGCACACGTCTCCAGGCTCTTCACTCATTAGTCATTGTTTCGGCCAGCAGTCAGCGGCTCAGGCCTCTGAGAAGAGTCTTAGTTTCTTCAGCAGCAACTGTAGCCCCAGGAATGGACAATCAATCAGACTCCAAATTTAAATTACTTCAATTCCAAGCCTCGCATGCTCTAGTGTCGAGGTTCTGCTCGTGGAACTGTATGAAGCCACTGACCTCAAGTCCATTAAAGCTCACTCCATGGATTTCCCAACCTGAAATTAACACTGTGCTTAGACTGTTGAAATCAATACCACTGCAAACTCAGGCGGGCCCTCGCCTTTCCTTTATAGGCACTATGTAAGGTCTGTGCCTGAAACTTCTGGTGTCTACGGGTTTGTGGAGCTTCAGTCACCATGGACACGGCTTGGGTTGTAATCTGGTGATGAAGTAGGCTGTGGGACAGAGCATGGGAGCTGCTCCTTCCTCCTCCTGGGCTCAGTTCACCCGCATGGTGCCTTCAGACCTCTTTCTGCAAGGAGGGGGGGGGCACACTAAGATGGTCCGACACAGGAGATCTCTGCTGCGCAGGCTTCTTCAGCACAATTGAGGAAAAGGTCTCACAGGAAGCTTGGAGGAAGAGAGGACTAGATGGGCCCCTTTCTTGTAGCGCCCAGAGCGCAGCAGACGGCTCTCCTGCCACAAAACCTGCCTCGTCCTCCTTCACTGCTTCTTTCAAAGGAGATGGAGCCATGGAGCTTTCTAGATGCCAGGAGCTGCTGTAAGCTGTACTGCATAAGGAACACTGACCACGTTTACGGAATGGCTTTTATGGGAATGTCCCCCAGGCCCTGCACAATGGCTGTAAAGCTGTGAAACACGCCGTGGAGCAGATTTAATTTTTAAAGCAGCTGAAAATATCTATTAATGATTCACTGTCATTATTCTTCATCCACGGTCTTTAGGAACACTCGTAAAATGACTCTACCTACAATTATCCCCATCCGAGTGTTTCTTCATGGAATTCACTCTGATCTTATAGCATGTAATTAGCCAATCAAAATAATGTTCTGGAGGGAAAGAAAAACGTGGAGTCATCCAGCTGAAGAGTCCTCCAAGTTTTTCACTCATTTCCCCCCAGACTGCCCACCGCCTGCTCACCTGCACCTGTTCTGCTCAGCTTTGACCTGCTGCACTTATGTCTAAATGACATTCAGATATAGGAACCTGGTGGGAGCCAGGGCCTTTGTTCTTGCTAGACAAGGCAGGAGGATCTAGGGCAACTGTGCAACTTGCCATCCCTAACTTACGGTCCAGTTCAAGTCCCTATCCTTACCCAGGACCTGCTGCCTCCCAGCATGCATCGCGACTCTCCCTTGCTTCAGTTTGGGAATCACGAGCTTTGTGCTAATCAACTAGCATCTCTCAGCAGAGAACTGGGCTCCTAACTTGGACCTCCACTATCTGCACCTGGCATTTCCCCACTACAGACATTGTTTTTGGTGTGATCCCATCAGAATGTAGGTCAAGAACTCAGTTGGGGGCTGGGATTGTAGTTCAGCAGTAGAGCGCTTGCTTCGCATGTGTGAGGCCCTGGGTTCGATCCTCAGCACCACATACAAGGCAATAAAATAAAGACATTGTGTCCATCTACAATTAAAAAATATTTAAAAAAAAAAAAAAAAAAGAACTCAGTTTGGCACCTTTGGAAGCTACATTCTCTCCTGAATATCCTTAGGAAGGCATGTTACTAGTAGCCATTTTGTACCCATGAGGCAAGCCAATCTGAGGACAGAATATAACTTAGAGGGGGCAAAGGGAATATGATCCAGAGAAAGATACAGAAATCACATCAAATCATGCCCAAACTCTAGTCAGCTTCTGGATTTGTTCCCAGTCACATAGCTCAATAAACCAGTTAAATTATTTAAATGAGTTTGAGTTGAATGTTCTATTATTTATAACCCAAAGAATCTTGTGTAGCTTGTGCCCTGTGCATGTTGCGATGCTGGGCGTGCGGGCAGCCCCATGGAGGACCAGCTGCAGAAAGCAGAAAGCACTTCAGTGGCTGCAGGACAGATTCTCTCCCCCTAGACCCCTCGGGGTGGTCCTAATGGACACCCAACAATTCAGGCCCAGCTAAGGTAGGCGGGACCAAGCAGTCCAAGCTGATAAACAGACACAGAAGCAGGATGTTTTAATGGGTGGCAACATTTTGAAGGTTTCTTAGATGACCTTTCAGAGCAATTTCAAAGTGTCTGCCTGTACTCCAGCCAACAATCCATCGCCCGAGGAGGATCAGACATTGGTCCCAAGGGAGTAAGAAAAAGGCCATCACCTGCTCACTGGTGAGTGGGGTGTCCTGCCATCTCGCCTGCTTGAGAGCGTTTACTCAGAAGCTACTGGAGGCCAAGCCTCACCCGGGTGGCCACCTGCACCTGCAGCTGGTCAGCACTGGAGAGGGCTGGGAGGCCACAGCACGTGGGGCACCCATGCTGTGCGGTGCTGTGGACAGGATCAGCGAAGCACGTGCCCGTGGGGCACTCGTCACGGGGCTTCCAGGAGGGATGGAGGGGAGGGAAGAACAGAGGCAGAGCCCAGGCCTCCCTCCTTCAACACAGAGGCCCCTCGCTCCCGGTCCCGCGGCCCTGGCTCTGGCTGTGCGTGGCCGTAACTGCGGAGTACAGCACAGTGCTGCCTGGGCATCGGCACCCAGGAGCATTTCCCGTCTCCTTCCTGCTGCTCTTTCCCCACTCTCCAGCTTCACAGTGCCATACCGTCCCTCAGAACCTGCTGCGTTGGTAAGATGCCAGCTCACTGCCCAAGAGCCACGTGTCTCCTGTGACAGACGCGAAGCAGAGAACAAGGCACAAGAGTGCTCGGCTGGGAGGACGCTTCCTCCTAGCCTCCTCTGTGTGGCTTGGTCTCCACTTTAGGGCAACAAAGGACACACATGGGTGCTAACTTGGGCGTGCTGCGTGACCCCGAGCAGCCAGCCAGCCTCCCTGGCCTCCGTATCTAGAAATCCTCCACTCTCAGTTTTGGACTGGGATTCTTTGTGGACCCCGTTCCTGCCATGTGGCTATATTCACGAGGATGCCTGTGGAGACATGCTCCTGGGAGACACCAGGAACAGAGCGCGACAGAGAATTCAACACGCACCAGGACAGAGAGGACAGGTGTGGCAACACCGGCACGAGCCTGCCCTCGTGTCTCCAGGGCCTGGGGCTGCCTGACTGTGGATTCCTGGGGCCTAGCCCAGGTGTGCACAGGTGAGATGCCAGGGCTGTTGACCAGGGCCCCAGGGAGAGAGGGGACACAGCAGGCAGGACTCAACCCAGCACCCAGCCAGAGGCAGAGGCCCAAGGCAGATGACTCCAAAGACACTTTCACTTTTCTGTCATTTACCCCTTCTTTCTCCTCTCATTTGACCTCTCCTAGCATTTCAACATACCAGACTCTCACTTGTGTCCACTCAAGTGCCCAAGCCCCAAACCTGGGACCTCCTTGACCCTTCCCTTTCTCCTGCCCCTCGGCTTCCCATGAATCACAGAATGACACCACTCACATCTGCCACTTGTCTCCCCACCCACCGCCTCAACTCCAAGCCTGGCCTGAGGTCACCTTCTACATGGGCAGCAGTAAGTCAGGCAGCAAAGCCACAAACACATGCCTGCTATAAGCTCCCAGTCCACCTAGCCAAGGACACAGACCTGGACAGAAGTTTGTGGCTGCCTGGAGCAGGAGGGAGAACAAGTCCTTGTGGAGGCCAGCCTTGCCTCCCATCCCCTGTAGGACAGGCAGCCACCACGCTGGCTCTTCAGAGCACAAATCATGACACAGGACAGCCTCTGTGGGCTCTCTGCACCCACTCAAGGGAGCACTTACAGCCCAGAGGCTCCATCAACCTGGGGTCCACACCAGCTCCAGGAGGATCATCAGAAAGGAGAATCAACTCACTCACCGTGAACACCATCTTCGTCCACTCGAGCTGCTTTAACAAAATTCCACACACTCCGCAGCTGAAACAACAGGAACTGGTTTCTCACAGTCGGAGCTGGAAGTGCAAGTCCAGGGCGGTGCGGCTGTGAGGGCTGCCCCCCGGCTGGTAGATGCACCTTCTCGCTGTGTCCTCATGGGGCGGGGGACGAGCTCGCTGGGGCCTCCCCCACAAGGCCCTTTCCACCTCTAGTCCCACCCCTTCCAATTCACCCCACCTGTAGCCAGAGGAACCTTTCTAAAACATAAGTGCTATATAAAACATGCCATGGGCACAATTCACACCACAGATCAGAATCTTCTAGAAACCTCGCTGCCAGGTTTGGGGAGATGGGCTGTTGGGCAGAATCTTGGGGAGCCAGAGGCCCTTGGGTTATAAGGAGAAGGCAGGAGAAGCAGTGCCCAGGGAGGGGGTCTCACAGGCAGTGACAGTGCCCCTGCTGGAAGAATCTTCAGCAGAAGCCCCTCCGCATGTTGGGTGAGGCTGTTGGACCTGCCCGCTACTGCTACTGGAAGTCAGGCATCTTCACAGAGCACAGAGATGCTAAATGCTGGCCTGGGACTTAAACCACCCCAAGGGAGGAGTGAGCGCAGTCCTGCTGGGCTCAGCTCCCACGACCACCTTGGTGTCCCGGGGCTTGCAGACTTCGGTGCACTCACAAGGAATCTCCCTTGGCCTGGAACGTTCGTCCTGTTTCTCAGATAAGCAGGATTAATAACCTTTGTGAGGACCGTGATCTGTCTCCTTTGCTGGCATGGTCTCTTGGCATGAGAAGCTGGAAGTGACCAGGCAGCATCAGACCTTAAGGCTTAACGAGGCTCTGTCCACTGGTGGCCGTATTCCTGCCCTGGGAATCAGCTCTCCTCCTACAGACCCAGACCTGTGGTCAGGAAGCCAAGTCCCCAGTGCGCACTGGCAGGCATGGAAAAGGGGTCACTCCCACTTTCACCAACTGGCTGCAACACCCTTTTTCTCTGCCAATCATCAGGGAGCAACACCCCACATCATGGCCACATAATGGTCACTCAGTGGGTTAGGGCATACACGGTCCTGGAAGCTGGTCGCCATTCTCACGTCCTCTGTTCTATGGGACATGCTGCTTCTGAATGGCAGGTACCAGAGGACCCTTAGAAGCGATCGTCACTAACACACACAGCATCTCCTTTCCTGGTAAGTGAGTCCTTGATCTAAACAATGCTGTGTGTGACCCTTATCAGTGGATCGAATTCTCTGTAAGCCCTGGTCACTGGGGCTGGCTGAGACCATGCAATCAAGAAAAGAAAACACCCAGGATGTGCATCGCCCCTACCCCCAAGGTGGATGGGGTCCAGTGTAGTCACCTGCAACCAGGGATCTTTCTGGTCTCTTCCATCAAGGGACCCCAGCTTGAGCTTAGCATTTGTCTCCATTCTCAGCAAGGTGGACATCAGCAGTGGCTGTGGCTAGACAGCCTCAGCAAGTGAGAGTCTGTGCTCTCGGGCCATGCCAGATGCCAAGCCACTTCACACACATGCACATGGTGCCAGCCTGGGGCAGCTGGGGACGAGGCTGGCTGATGTCAACAACCAAGTCAGTCTGCATCCTTGCCTGCTCAGTCACTCCTCTCTGGTGAGCCTCTCTATGGGAGGATCTGCACACTCCATAGCCCTGCCGGGGTCCACCCCACCACTCCCCTCTTGAGATCTTCCAGGGCTCTGATTAAACTACTCAAGCCATTTGCCACTGTCCCCAGGCCCATATGCATTTCACACTCAGACTGCTTCTCCGTCCACCCAGAGGGAGAGCCAGGGACAGACCCAGAGCTCTACGCACTGGGAGGATTCCCTGCTAAGTGTCTTTTGGGGCCACCGCAGGTGGGACTGAAGTTCATGCACAGTGTACCTGCGCACATGGACCTGAATTAGCGGTGAAGGAAGCTGGGGCTTCTTCCTGGTCCTCAGAGGTGCCCTGCACACCCCGTGGTGGTCTGGGAAAGGTACCCCAGGCCAGCAGTGGGGGAAGGCCTGGGGTGCTCCTCCTGCTGTACAGCAGCCCGATGCCTCTGGCTCTGCTCATCACGGAGCCCCACTCTCCTCTTGCCGTGGATCACTGCTGGCCCACCAAATCGAGGTGGCTGAACGGTCACTGATGCCCCAAGGCCTGACACTCCCGCTCTGCCAGGACCCCCTGGCACTCCAAAGGCTAATTTCCAGAAAGTATATTACTCTCCACTGCAAGTGAGCTTGCCTTGGTTTAGAAACTAAGGGAACCTGTGTCACAGTCCCCTGATGAGGTTGCTGCCGGTTTCACATGACATATTCCGCACGTTTGCTGTGCCACGTGCCCCAAGCAGGACCCCTGCGTTGCCACCTGTATCTGATGCCAGCATTGCTGTGCTGGGGGCCACAACAAGCTGGCAGGCTTTGGCCACCCACCATGGGCCAGAGTATTTCCAGGGGCGAAGGATGCTGCATACAAGACCTGGAGAGGCCACGTGGGATTGTGCCTTCTTCCCAGAGGTGGGAGATGCAGATGAAATCATCATCCTCATGCTGAAGGGAAGGCCCACGGGCCCAGACAGTGCACCACAAACGCAACCCTGCAAAGCCCCCCCCCCCCCCCCCGGTTGTGGGACGTGTCCGCCGCTCCCTGAAGCACAGGGATCTCACAGAGACTCCAGGAGTCTTCGTTCATGATGGCGTCACATACAGAGCGAGCCAAGGTGGGATTCTGCAGGTTACCAGACGGCTGGGGCCCCGTCAGTATCTCTGGGAAAACGCGAAGCCATGCAGCCTGTGACAGAGCACCAGCGTGTGCTGCTGGCCTCTCAAGGACAGGCAAGGGGCGCCTGGCCAAGCGGATCAGCAACTGCACCCCAAAATGTGCCCGTGCGCCTGCTCCTCTGCTCCAGCAGTGAGGCAACAGGGGTGCACATGGGGGGCCACCACTTGGGCAGTTGAGCGTGGTCCCTTTCATACCGCAGGCTGGTGAACTAAATGAATACACGGGGACGCATCTGTGAGGTCTGCAGTCTGCCCTGATTTCTGCCTCCCAGGCACAACACTGTTTTGATGTTTTATCTTGGTCATGGGGAGATGGCACCAGGCTGTGACATGGCTTTCTGCCCAACGATGGCTCTTACCCACAGGTGACACCAGTGTGGAGCTTCTGCCAATGTCACGTGTCCGGTCTTACGGTAACTTCAAAGACAGGGGAAGCGACTACCGTTGCATCCAAACCTCAGCGACTCCACAGTTAGCCAATCGAAGCCAAGACTCCACTGCTTAATGGAGCCCCATGTCCCCTCCTCTGCGGGGACAGGGTCTGGGGAGATGCATGACAACAGGAGATTTAGGATCCACTCCATTGATGTCCACATATCCTCAAAATGCTTAGGTGTCTCCCTTCCCCAAGCACCTGGTTACCTGAGGAGATGGCCATGGGTCCCTCGGGAGAAGAGCAGGCTATCAGAGATATACCCTTCTGTCACATTGCAGGACTCTCCTTCCTGGCTCTGATCCCTCCTTTGGTCAGTGGTTTGGGTCCCAGAACTGGTCCATGCTCCTGATCCTCCCTCTGGGGCTCCTTCTGGGGTGTGGGCACTCCTAGTTGCTGCAAGCTCCCTTGCTCCTGGAGAGCTCGAGCTCTGCTGATCTTGCCATGGCTCCTGGGGTCAGACCCCACTGGCTATCACTCCAGCCCTGCTGCTGACCACAGCAAACGTCCTCACCTCGAGCCTGACTTCTCAGCCTTGCCACCAGGCCGCTAACCCTTTGGGACCCTATCATCCCATTGAGATCTGGGTGCCGTCCTACCAGGAGTCCTGGCCTGCAGAGGACAGACTGAAAAGGGACTAAACTTGCAGTGGCCCAAAGTGACCAAAGGTGGGTATTTAGAAACCTGCAAATAAATCAGGATGAGGGGCTTGGCCAGTGGGATGCCTCTTCCTAGCACATTCCTTATTGTTTTGGCAAATTGGACTCACAGCAGAGATGATGAGAGACCGCTCTTCATTTGGGGGGCTTGCCTTAGCCAGCACGTCTCCTAGGAAAACATTCTTGACCCACTGGGCTGGGTTGGAAGCCTCTCTTAGGGCTTCCAACCTCCGCACTGTTCTGTTCTGACCCTGGTCACCCCACACTGTGATTGCTGTACCTTGAGGCTGAGAACTGTGCCTGATTCATAATTGTACCTCCAGAATCCAGATGTTATTGCACCACAGCAGGAGAATAAAAGTGGGCTGCTGCCATGATCTAAGTGGTCAGAGCCACACAGACCCGAGGGGCCAGGAGGGTGGCCTTAGCCCCTCCTCTGTTTCTCCCCTCCTGGACGCTCTTCCTCCTCCCCCACAGATGTCCAGCCTGGCGCAGCCGCTAGGAAAGGCCTTGCTTATGGACTGTGCAAGTGTTGAGCCTGAGTGTGCTGCCTCCCCGAGGTGTTGGCAGTTAAGGGGGCTCATGAGGAGAGACCTTGGGTGTGAGGGTCTGCTGCTGTGCTCCCCTGGAGGGTGAGCTCTTCAGTACTCCGCAGGAGCCTTCACACCACCCCTGGCTCACACCACCTACCTGTATGCCCGCCATGCCAGAGAGCTCCAGCAGGGGAAGCAAGTCAAGCCTGAGGCACCTAACTTTGGCAGGTGGGCATCATTCACGAATGGGCCTTGTCTTTGTCACCTGTGAGATGGAGCTAGCAATGCTATGTGCCTCCTCAGGCTGCTGGAAAGAGTGAAGCAGGTCACACACTCCACGGAGCTCAAGACAGAACATGGACTGTGAGGGCTGAGCCGCCCCTGTGTTCGACTGCAAGACGAACCTGGTCCAACGAGCTCACGCAGAGGGCCGTCCACCCTGGGCAGCCCTGGCGAGGACACTGGTGGCCCTTCCTCTAAGGAGCATCTCTTAAGCAAGGGGCCCAGCCGTCCTGAGCAGGTCAGCAGGCCATAGCACATGCACAGAGCTGAGGACATCTCTTACTGGCTCCCACAGATTCAGAACTTGCTAACGAGAAAACTAATCTGCCTGCCCACTTCTACATCCGTCTCTTAGATGAAGAGTCCCAAAACCCCACATTTATAGGCCATTTTGTTTCAGCCTATTCCATAATTCAGAAATAGTTTTGACTATACAAAACATCCCCCTCAAACAATAAGAAAACTCCCAAATCTCTCTAAACCCAAGTTTGATATCTCCCTCTCCCTCCCTCCCTCCTTCTCTCTCTCTCTCCTTCTCTTTCTCTTTCTCTCTTTCTCTCTCCCTCTCAGTAATTCATTTCCTTCCAGAAAATATTTTACCTGACTCCTCAGTCCTTACATAGTAAGTTTTGGGTCACTGATTTGTCTCACACCAGTGCTCAAATGCTCTGGATAAGCCCTGTGATGGTCAATTTTAATGTGTCAACTTGACTGGGCTAAGGGTGCCCAGGCATTTGGTCAGACATTACTCTGGGTGTGTCTGTGAGGGTGTTCCTGGATGAGAATGGAATCTGGATTAAGTAAAACAGAAGGCCCTCCTGATGTGGATGGGCCTCGTTCAATCAAGTGAAGGCCCAAGGGGAAGTAGAAAGGGGAGTAGGAATGCACCCCTCCCGCCCAACTGCCTGCAAGCTGGGGCAGTCGGTTCTCAGGCCTTTAGATGCAGACTGGGACCACACCGTCAGCTCTCCTAAATCTCCAACGTGCAGACACCCTGATCTTAGGATATTCAGCCTCCAAAATCACAGGAGCTGATTTCTCATTATGTACCTATGTACCATGTGTGTGTCCATTATATATATATACACGTGTTTATATACCTACGTGTGTGTTTATGTGTTTATACATGTGTAAGTGTGTGTGTGTGCCTCCCACTGGTTCCATTTTCCCAAGAACCCTAATTAACCAAGCCCCTTGTGTCTGGCTGCTAGGGTCTCTTGTACAGTGTCCAGCTAGCCTGTTTTCTACTTCTGGACTCTGCTCTATAAAGTGTCACCAGTAAAGCTAAGTGTACTTGGAGGTCCCAAGGGTTGACAAAAACATTGAGTCATGTCACCATTTGCATATCAAGCTGGTAAAATGAAGGCTTACAAACTGTTTGGAAACCTGACAATCTTACAGAGCCCCTGGAGAGCCATCTTTACCTGTGAGCCCAGTGCTGTCCCCAGGAGACACCTCCTCTCCCGTGGCTGTCAATCAACCCCTGCCAAGACCTTGTGTTCTGGGCAGTGTTGGGGGTGACCCTTGCAGTCCTGGCTTTCTGACATGTTCCCGTGCTGTATAGCTTGGTCCTCTCAAAGTCACTAGGGCGCCAGAGCCCTAGGAAGATAGCCCGAACCATGGTGGGCTTTCCCTGAGCCCCGGGCGACCCTGTACCCTGTGCAGGCAGAGGTTGAGTGTTCCTGCCCCCTTCTCCCAGGCAGTCACATGCAGCAGAGGAGATTCACGGCCTCCATTTGGGGCTCTTGTTGCACCGTTTGTCATGAAAATGAGGTCTCAGAATTCCAGCGCCTAATATGCCCGGTGAGTTATAGCAGGAGCAGAGCGGCTCCGTTGGCATTTCCCATAATATGCGGCTTTGTCAAAGGCTGACGGCAAACGATCAGTTCAAAAGTGCCTTGGAAAAGCACACTCTTCACGTCAGAATGGCTTACATTGTGGAAAAAATTGCCATCAGTCAAAATGGAGAGAGAGCTCACGGACCTAGAGGAAGCCATCTCCACCTCACAGCACTGAAGGTGACCCATGTGGGTGGTGGATAGAGGCCCATGGCCACCTGTGTAACAAGGTCCCCCACGGCCTGTGCTGCACAGAATCAGCCTGGCCCTGTGTGGAAGAGAAAGTAGCTGTGGCAGAGCCATGAAAATGCTCCCCACAGAATACCCACCTACCGGAGAGGACTCATCCCAATGCTATACACAGAATGGTCCCTCAGATCTACCGTTTGGGAGCCATCTGGGCATAGATGCATCTAAACAAATCAGACATCAATGCTCCCAGGGAAAAATAATACATTTGCCAGTTTCAGGGCTCATATAATGGGAAGGACCCAGGCCAAGTGTTGAACGCTCCAGGGAGGGAGATGTTAATCCAACCCAGGAATCCAAAATAGGAAGTCTTGACAAAGAACTCCCTGACCTGGACGTGTTCCAACCATGGCCACTTGAGTTGAAAGTGGGAACAGGTAGGCATTAGGGCTCTGGATTCAGAGGCTCTAAACTTAGCATTGACTAAGAACAGGGGGCTCCTCTCCCCCACAGGAAGCAGCATATGGATAATGATAACAGGTTGCAAGGCAGGAAAACCTAGGTCTGGACCTGATTCCACCGATTCCCTGGGGTGGTCCCTTTCATATCTGTGGAAGTTGCTCTCAGTCCCCAGGCACCCTTTCCATTCTGATATCCACAGTTCTCTGAGCCTGGGTAAGAAATACAGACCCCTGCATGTCCTGGGGCTGCAGCTCAGCGGTAGAGCACTTGACTAGCACTTGACTAGCATCCTGTGTTTAATCTCCAGCACAGAAAAGCAAGAGAGGGGACACAGAATCCTTCTGGTGACACTAGAGTGGCCAAGAGGACTGGAGCCAAATGCTGAGTCCAGTCCCTTAGCAGTGGCCACTTAGAACTCTGCCAAAGAAGGATTCTGAGAACTGGGGGAGTGGGGAAAGGTTGGCAAGGAGCCGTGACAATTTACCACCCCCACAGTGGACCCTGAAAGCTCCGCTTCTCCAGTGTCAGCCAGCACAGTCGATTCAAGACCTGGCCAGCGAGGGACAGTGGCTACAATGAGCCAAGGAGCTGAGCGAGGGCCACTGACTGTGGGCAGCCAGACCTCCAAGGCCTTGGGAAGTCCAGCTCCTTCCAGCATTGCTGTCCTCTGCTCATCATGTCCAAAGTTATTCTCTAAATATTTCCACCGCATTTCATTCCATCATTTTGAAGAAAACACATACCTTGATTCCAAAAGCTCCAGAAGAATCACTCACCACGTCAAAAGGTTTATTCTACAAAGGCTTCCCTACGAGTACACAACTGTTTTAAAGCATGACCTGAAATAAGATGTATGAAAGTGTTTTCTGAGGTAAAAAGCTGTGGTGCATCATTAACGTTATTAGTAATAATTTATTCTTCCTCTCTTCAAAAATGAAATCTAAACACATGGTGGAAGATGAAACCTTGATTGAACAGTCCACTCTAACCTTGAGAAGTTGGCAGAGCGTTATTATCACTATTCTGAAGAAACGGGTTTGCACTGAATAAAGGGAAAGAGCAAAGCAGTCCAGTGGTCACCTTCTGCCTGTCTTCCATCTCCTCTCACTTCCATCTAACTCGTGTGTTTTAAATCTCTAAAATGATGCAAGGGTTGGATATATGGAAATGGGCTGATTAATGAAGAGATGACTAGGAATGCTTAGATTGCTCCTTAGAATGGCGAATGGCAGTCACGGTTGACTTAAGCACTTCTCAATGAACTTTGCCAGTGAAAGCATGGTTGGTAAGCCCTGCTCCAGGCATCGGGAGTGACTGGCGGAGTCGAGTTGGATCCCATAGTAGGGAGATGAACTTTTGCAGTAGGGTAACTGTTTTCCCAGGGATAGTTCACATTTCTTGAGTTTGGCTGCTTAAAACCAGTCCTGGCTGAAGGTGCAGCACAGAGAATTATTAACTCAAAACCTGCCTCTAAGCATGTATTAGTCGGGAGTGTCCCAAAAAACAAGTATTAGGAGACTAGCTAGCTAGCTAGTTGTGAGGAGTTGGCTCACAAGGCTGCAAGGGCTGATGAGCCTGGAAACTGTGGGTTAGGAAACAGGAGTTGAAGCTGATGTCCTGAGGCAGAATTCCTTCTTTGCTGGGAAACCTGTCTTTTCTGTTATGGACCAAATGTCTGTACCCCTCTCCCCAAGAAATTCATCTGTTGACGCTCTAACCATCTATGTTCAGTGGTGGGAAGTAGGGCCTTTGAGAAGTAGCAGTGATTAGCACATGAAAATGAGGCCCCCAGGAAGGGATTAGCACCCTTTAAGGAGAAAACACCAGGGAGCTCACTCTCTACCATGTAAGGACGAAGTGAGAAAACAGACATCTGCAAGCCCCCAGGACAGTCCTCACCAGGAACCCTGTCAGATCACCTTGATCTTGGACTTCCAGCCTCCAGAGCTGTGAGAATAAATTTCTATTGTTTAAGCCCCCCAGTCCATGCCATTTTGCTATAGCAGCCTGAGCAGGCTCAGATGTGTTCATAAGGCCTTCATCTGATTAGGTGAGGCCTTTCCCTGGAGTCAGCCAACGGTAGATGTTAACAACACCTGCGAAATACCTTCACAGCTGACTCCATAACTCAGTGCTGTAGCCTGGACACGTGGATACATAAGGCTCTTGCCCAGCCTGCAGCAGGTCCTGAGTCCAGTCCCCAAAATCTCACACACACCAGCTCACATGCACTCATGATCAGAAAGCAGCCCATGAGAAGGCTCAGGAGCAACACTGGTCTACACTCTGCAGGAAGGTAGTGTTGAAAACCCAGCCAGGAAGGACTTCATTGCAATTCCATCTTCTAACCCTCCACAGGAACTTAGGCCTTATCCCTTCAAAACCCTACCCTGGGGGCTGGGGTTGTGTCTCAGCGGTTGAGTGCTTGCCTCACCTGTGTGAGGCACTGGGTTCGATCCTCGGCACCACATAAAATAAATAAAGGTATTATGTTCATCTACAACTAAAAAAATTTTTTTTAAAAAAGCCTATCCTGGCACCTTAGCAGGCCAATCCCAACCAAAGATTTGTCGATGGATTCCGCACATTTCTCTAAACTGCCAAGAAGAATTTGCATGTTCAGAGAGAGCTCCTGAAGCCATAATGCCTCATTATTGTTAAATAATGGAATGTGAGGAGTCCTAGGTCAAGAGAGGGGAGCTTTGCAGAGTCCCTCCAGTCTATCCCACAACGGGGATTCCTCCTGTGCTTGTGCATACATGTGTGCGTGCACACACACACACACCTTCTAGACACAGCCTCCAAATCAACATACATACTTTCACCAAGTAGAGAGCAATAACACCCTGACAGACAAATGTAATCTAACTCAAAAAAAAAAATCCTACTGACAGGGCAACATGGAATAGGAAAGAAACCAGCACAGGGTAAAACTGGCTACAATAACCTACTGAGCTTCCTGCCCCGGGGCTTCCTGGCAAGCACAGCTGGACTTGCTTAATGCTCATCATTGCTGGCCAGGAGAGGCCCAGGCCAGGTGCTCTCACTGTAATCTCTGGACCCTGAGCATGTGTGGTAAAGGGACTTTACAGATGTGATTAAGGTTTTGGACCTTACGACAGGAAATTTTCCTGATTACCTTGACAGGCTCACTTTAATCACATGAGCTTTTCACAGTAGAGAACTTCAGCTGCTAGAGTCAGAGAGACTGCAACCTGCAGGACTCACTACACCACAGCTGGCCTTGAGAGGAGGCTCCCATGTGCAAGAACCAAAGACAGGTGTCCAGGAGATGGGTGTGGCCCTAGCTGGTGGTCAGCAGGGAAATGGGGACATCAGTCCTACAACCACAAGGCACTGACCTGATAATAAGTTGAATGTGTTGGAAATGGACTCCTTCCCAGGGCCTCCAGAAAGGAACACAGCCTTTCCCTTCCTGGATCTCAGCATGGTGAGAGGTATATTGAACCTCTGCTCCACAGAAACGGAGAAAATAAACCTGTGCTGCTCTGAGCTGTGAAGTTCATGGTAAGTTGGTGCAGCAGTAAGAGAACAGAGCCATTCCCTGACTCCAGCAACGCCAGGCCCAGCCTCCACATCCAGTTTCAGCTGGTCTTCCTCTGCCCTCTGATAACTCTATTAAGGGGTGTCCGTCTGGTCCCCAGCTTTGGTTGCTGCCCACTTTTCCTGCTCCCTGTCCTGCCACATTCCAGCTTCAAAGATGGAAGTTCAGTCCCTCGAACCCAATTGCTCAGAGCAAGCCCCCTGCCTCGCCACTGCTTGGCCTGCTCCATTATCCTCTCCGACCCCGAGAGGGTTGCCAACAGCAACGAAGGCAGCTCCCTGACACCTGGGCTACTGATGATCTCAGTCCTAGAAAGCTGCTTGGAGGAGGTTAATTTTGATTTGCAACAAAGCTTAGAAGTCCAGGAGGTGGGAAACGGCATGAACCAGTGCACCCAAGTGAGGATGAGTGTGGAGGAGCCAGGTGCCCTGCAGGGGGCGCAGGTGGAGTCAGGAAGCCCTGGGCTTGGGGATCAGATAAATGTAGGGGCTCCATCACGAAAATGCAGAGAAGGGCAGGGCTGCCTGGCTGGAGGGAAGGACTTCAGAATTCAAGGCGCTAGACGGGAAAGCTTTTGAGCTTTTGATGCAGGAAGAGTCTCAGATGCAAGGAGCAGAATGGATTTAACAGCATAGGAAGGGAAAGGGACCAGGGACTGGTGCAAGAAAGACTGAAGAAGGAAGACAGGACAAAATGGAAGAGCAAAACAATGCCTCCTGATCCCCTCCGCACGCCCTCCCTTACAAGTAAAGAAAAGCAGCTCAGGTCAAGCAGCTCAAGATGTGAGGCCCCATGCCAGGCAGGATGCCGGCTCCCCCCACATAAAGGCCCTGGTCCCCCCGCCCTCTCCTCTCCACCCGCAGCTTCTCATACAAGGATGGAGTTTTAATGTGTGTGGACACCAAAGCAGCTGTGGCTGCAGAGAGGAGCCACTGCCACTCACCTGGCGTCCTCTTCCCTCTCATCAGGAGAACCTTCCCCCAAGACAGGAAGCAACGAGGCGCCCTGGGTTCGGCTCCCCTGGTGAGTTTCATCAGATGCTCGAAGCAGAGCATCCATCCGTGCAAACATCCAAGTGGAAGTTCCCCAGGGCTGTTCCCAGGCAAGCGCAGGAGACACGGAAGCTGTGCCGGGCTTCCTCGCAGTGCTTTTTCTAAATCCCCCTTGTCCCAGGAGCTGCAGGGCTCCTGCAGTCACACAGCATGGCTCAGGAAGATGACTCCTGACCCACAAGGACGTCATTACCTCACAGCCCTGTCCTCAGACTCGGTTTTTTTGTCCTGTATCTAATTTGTCCAGTAATACTCACTTTTAAGTCCTAGAATAATTTGTTGATTATTTCTTTAGCATGATTTGGGCAGAAACAATTGCTGCGTAGGGCGTTTCTTAAGGGTTAATGTCAAGTTAGAAGGAAGAGCCAGCTCCAGACAAATTTGAAAGCACCTAACCCATTCTTTTTCTTTTTCCCCTCCACAGGCTTTATCGAGGCATAATTAACAAATTAAAACCATGTGTATTTGCGGTGTGTAACAAGACATAGGTGTGTGTTGTGAGAGGATTAACCTTACTGTGTGTGGCAAGGACATCAGGAGCTACCCTCCTAGCAGTTTTCAAGCACACTGTTGTTACCTACAGTCACTGTGCTCCCGAACCACTCCGGTCAAGCTAGAACTTTCTACCTTTGACCAACATCTCCCTGCCCCCACACCCCTGGCTTGGAGTGGATTCCGAAGTCCCACTTCCTGCTCAACCCCCATCCTGCCCCTTCTTACTCTGTGCACATAAGCTCCTCAAGTCTGACCTCACTGGTTGTCCTGAGCCCTGAGAAGTCGCAGTGCAGAGTGCTAGGAGCACACTAGGCCACAGCTGGGGACCAGCTCACCGTCCTTGGTGGGGGCAGGCAGGCGGGCAACAGCGAGGATGCACAGTGAGCACCTCCCGGGGCATTCTGGGGGTGACGGTCTCACTTCCCACTTGCTTTCTGAATGAGGCTCCTGGAAACCAGGCAGGAGGCACAGCATGAAGAACTCAGGCCCTGGAGCTTCAGTGTTCCACAGATGCAGGGAGTGGGGTCCAGCCAGGCAGAGTGACTGGCCCCAGGTCACACAGCAGATGACTGAGGGGGAGGCCACTGGCTTAGACTCCACACTGCTGACTGCTGGTCACCTGGGGACCACCCACATGGGACAGAATCCGCCCCTCTAAGCCATAGCCAGACCATGAGGAAAAGTGCTGGGGGAGACTGGGCTGGGAAGCCAGCTGTCCCCATCCCTTCTCCAGACAGGACATTGTGGCAACGGGGTTTCAGTTAAGGCTCAGTTGAAGAAACTGCTTCCTCTTGGGTACGTGCTGTCCTGGGCACCTCACTCTTGTAACCCCGCCTAGCCACACAAGTGACCAGCACACCTCCCTGAGTGCGGGGAGCTGCAGGGCTGGGCCAACAGGTGATTGATTACCTGAGGTGCCCCCACTCCATGAAGATGAGTCCTCACCACCCTGTCCTTCTCACCCTTATCAAACCTTCCCCACAGAACTGGCCAAAAGGTTCCCGTGGCTCGCCACCTGCTGCCGCTTCTAAGGGGAACAGAGCGGGGTCACACCAAGGCCCTCGCAGCCGCCTGTGGGTGGGAACACCTGCTCCTGTACCACTCGCCCCCACTCCCCACCATGCCACTGAAGGCCTTCCTGCCAGACTGCCACCAGATCCCACCATTTAGGGACAACCAGACAGGCTTTGGAGATGTGTAATTTAGCTGATTGAAAAAATAGCCTGAGAAGAACACACTGACAAATAGCAAAAAAAAGCAAGGATTAATTAAGCTAATTAACTTTTTCATTGTTTGCTTCAGACTCCTTTGTGTAAAGAACACTGTGGGTACATTTAAACTCATGGTGGTGCTTTCCCCCCAGCACTGATTGCTGTGATGGGTCTGAGTGCCTCTTGCTGAGTGTCTTGTATTTTTATTGCATGTAATACTTCATGTGATTTTTAAAGTTACACAAATTTTATCAACTGTGCATATACTCTAAAATTTTATGCACATTGACCTAGCTCATACTGTATTGCTATCCATATTAATGCTAATATATTAATAAGTAAATGAAATCTTTTTGTTTTACTGGAAGTATTGACTACTTGGACATATTATTACTACACTTCTTTTTTTCCCTCTGTTCTTGCCTTGAGTTGTATATTCTTTTGGTCCTTTACTAGTTTGAAAGTTGAGAAAAAACATCTCATTTTTATTCTGTTACTGGTTTCCTTACCCATTGAGTACACATACGTAACAGTCTAGTCAATACACCTAGCTTCCTCCAAACATAAATGCTTTAGAACTCATTCTTAATCTTGTTTCTTACCTACCATGATCTTTAAAAATATTTTAATGCTAAACTTTTTACTCCCAAATTATTGTTTGCTTAAAAAATGAACATTTATTTTTCTATACATTCAGCATTTTTTCTCCTCAGGTTGTTTCGGGTACCCTCTTTTCTTCCTCATGGATCGCTGCATCTCACTGAAGTACAACATTTTGTATTTTTCCACAAGAATTTATGAAAAGCCAACTGTTGTTTAGACACCTGACAATGTCTTCACCTGACCCCACTCTTGAATGACAGTTTAGCTAAGCATAAAATTCTGAGAGATGCTATCATTTAGCCAAAGGTATTATATTCTTGCACCCATTGTTGCTGATACAAATTCTACTTATAGTCTGATTATTTTTCCGCCGACTTTTTTCTTTGATGATCTACAATTTTATTACGAAACACTTAGGTGTGGATTGTTCTTTTTTTATTCCATTCTGAATTCTGTATGTTTCATCCATCGCATAGAGATATTGAAGAAAAATTTCTTCAATTCTGGAAAATGCTCAGCAGCCCTCTTTTCAAGTGCTCCTCCTCCATTCACTGCCGTTTCTTCCATCCACACACCGTGGGCATCCTGTTAGACAGACTTTGCATTTTTTCCTTGTATCCACCACAGTTTGTGTTTGTAAAGATTAGAAGACCAGGGAGGAGATGAATTAAGCCGCTCGGCAAGGCTTTATTGGAATATACGCTCGGGAGGAATCCTCCCATTCATCAGAGTATGTCGGGAGGAATGGCGCTGGGGCTCTGGTGCACAGAGAATTTGAAATGGCCCAGTCAGGAAGGGGAGGGCTTGGGGGGCAGGAAGAGAAGGCCAGAGTCCTTCCTGGATAGGTCAGGAAAACCCGCTGATTGACAGGAGGTGTGTCTACTGGTGACGTCAGCATCTGGCTTGCTGTTGCTTCGCAGCTGCTGACCGATTCCCCTAATTGGACATCTTAGACCCTGACCAGACCTAACAGTGTTTGCTGCCTTTTATTTACCTGCGCTATGTTATAGATGCTCTCCTCCGATCTCTCTGCTTATTTTTACATCTTCTCCTCAGTTCTTTATTATTCATCATTTATTTTTACTGTCTCCTATTCTACTGAACATATGTAACATTAAGATTTTTTTTTATTCTAGAATTCCTTTCGGTTATTTTTTAAATAAAACCATCATGTTTTATGACTTCGTGCTCTTGCTTGGAGTTTTTATTGATTTATTTGAACATTTTAAGTGTGGGCTGTAAAGTTTCTCTTAGCCCCAGTTTCTAGGTAACTGCTATTTCCAGGTGTTGGAAAGGAGGAAGGATTTCCTGAGTAGGCTCAGTCTGCTGCATTGACCTGATGTCACTGATTCACTCCCAGCACCCACTATTTCCAACAGAGAGCAGAATCCTTCGGTACAGAACACACCAAATGCTTAATCGTTTATTAGAAGGGAGAGAACAAGAATCTCTAGTTAATGTAACAGGCTTAACCAATAGGTTTCAATGCTTTACCTGACAAAACCTATCAGAGGAGTTGACCAGGTAGGTCAGAGGCTAGAATTTCCGGCAGCTGCACAGAAAAAATTTTAAACCATCTTTCTTTTATCATAACATTCAGCAGGTACTGTCAACCTTTACAGCCCCCACCTAACTCCCTCCACATAAAAGGAGGTAAAGAAAAATAAGAAAGACCAGAAGATTCTCTAGGAATGCACAAGTAGGGAGGAGGCAGGCGGGGTGAAGGGACATAGCAGTAGCTGGATCTCAGGAGGACACTTCCTGCCCCATCCACTGTTGGAATTCAAAGTGGTGGACACAACCCTCCTATCATTCATGCCTCCACTCATGCCCCTCCAAATGACCCTTTCCTGTCCTCTCTTCCACTCATGCCCCTCCAAATGACCCTTTCCTGTCCTCATATGCACATACACAGAGTGATAGATATGGGAATTAGAAAAATAATGTAGTCTGAGGAAAAGAATGGCCAAGCATTCCCTTCATTTCCCCCAACACTGTTTTCCTGATGTTGGTCATGCTGGCAGCTCCCACCTCCCCCAACACTGTCTTTTTAATGCTAATCATGCTGGCAGCCCTTACCTTCCCCAGCTCTGTCTCTTTGATGCTACTCACACCTCCCTCAACAAATGTCTTCCTGAGGCTAATCCAGGAAGAAGAGGGCGAACTGAAGTGATAAATTGATTATTTTAATTGGCAAACAACCCCAAATTCCTAAATGCCTGCCCAAACTTAAGAGCCTATATAAATCCAGTCCCATCCTTTGTTCAGGGTCTCATTTTCCACCGGTCTCATTTTCCACCGAGAATATGGGTCCATCACCTCCACAGATGAATCCTGCTCCTGAATAAAGCCTACCATGACTTGCGTAGTTTGTGGCCGTGATTGTGATCTTTTTGCCCTTACACAGAGTACTTCCCACTGACTCCAGAGATGCCTGGGTAGCCTGCATCAAAGTAAAACTAATTACAGTCACTTATGAGCTGCTTATCAGTCATGCCTAATTACCAAGCAGCATAATAACCATGGTGCATGTAATTAATTATGTGTTTGATTAGCTTTATTGTAAGTTTTATTTAATATCAATACTGAACTGTTCTGTGAACTCAGCCTTGACTATCTGGAGTGCTGGCTTCCTGGGAGGAGGAGGAGGAGGAGCAGGAGGAGGGCTGGAACTCAGCAGAAGCTCATCCAGAGGAACTGTCAGGAATGAGCCAAGGTGATCTTGGCTGAGAGACCAAGTGCACACCAGCAGAGAGGGGACAGCACAATGGGCAGTGGAGGAAGGCAATCCTCCACACAGTAGTAGAACAGGAGCAAGTTCAAGGTGAAGCCTTAGCAGGCTGAATACACCCAGGGCACATGGGCAGAAGGTGTGCATTTAAGGAACTGAAGATAACATTGAATCCATGGGACAAAGTCAGTGTATTTGAAAAGGTGTGTCCTTCAACATTCAAAACTAGATGAAATAGTATTAGTCGTGACAGCCAAAGGATGGGATCAATGCAAGTGTCCATCAGCAGATGGGCATATAAACAAAATGTGGTCCACTCACACAATGGACTATTATTCAGCCTTAAAAAGGAAGGAATTCTGGCACAGGCTACAGCCTGAGTGGGCCCTAGGACACTGGGCTAAGTGAAACAAGCCAGACACAGAAGGACAGTCACTATGATCCACTAACCTGAGGGCAAACTCATAATGCCAGGGTGGGGAAGGAGGGGATGGAGGTTAACATCTAACAGGTCAGGGTTTCAGTTTTCAGGATGACAGAATCCTGGAGACGAATGCGAGTGCTGTTGCAGGATACTAGGTGTGTATAATACTGAACTCCACACTTACAAAGGGGTAAGATGGTAAATTTTGGTTAATTATAGCAATTATGTTATCTATAATTTACCACAGGGGGAAAAGAATCTAGAGAGAGGTTGAACGTGGGGGAACAAGGCCAAGAGGCAAAACCTTCCCAGTTGTCCACCAATACACTTGGATACAGCCGAGTGGGCAGGCAGGGCCATTTACATCCCCGAGGGCTGTGGGTTTTCTCCAGCCCGCTCCTCCACCAGTCCCCCCAGGCCTCCCATTCCAGTTCTGGTAACAGTGGTCAGGTAACAGAGGCAAACTGCAGACCACAGGGCTGGAGTCAGACCCAGATGGTAAAGAGCAAATTAGACATAGGGCTGGGGTTGTGGCTCAGTGGCAGAGCACTTGCCTAGCACATGTGAGGCACTGGGTTCGATCCTCAGCACCACATAAAAATAAATAAATAAAATAAAGATATTGTGTCCATCTACAACTAAAAAAAATATTTAAAAAATATAGCAAAACAGGCAAAAATAAATATCTTTGGATATTTAGCTAAAGAAAGATTTTCTCTTAAAATATTTACCATTTGCTATCCTACATAGTGAATAGTTCGTGTTATGTCTTGGTGTCTTGATGTATGCGATCTAATTTGACATAGAAGCTCAATTGGAGAGGTCAAAATCTCTAGTTTGGGGTTGAACTGAGCAAAGCCAGGCATTGACTGAGCCAGTCCCATAGGGGACTGATCATCCCCTATGACAGGCACGTGATCATCACCTGAGGCCCACAGGGTCCAGGCCTGCTTAGCCCTGGTTTGTCTGTCTTTTCCACTGAGTTGGCAGCTGCTATGCAGGTTTAGGTGGCCAGCAGTGAGAGCAATTAATTGTCCCAGTGCACTCCTTGATCACATTTTAATAAAATCATAAATCAACACCCAATAGTGAGCTAAGTCTCCAGAAGTCAGAGGCAGTAGAATGGGAGTAGGGGCAAAGCCAGTCAGCATGTTGGAGAAACCAGGGATACCTGGGCACAGACAGGGGTTTAGCTAATGAGGTCCTTTAAAAAGAATGCCTGGAATTCAAAACGGCACAGCCTATTCCTCACCCTGGCTTCTCTGGAGCACTCAGTGCTAGGCTACATGTTCTAGTCTGGCCTTAGAAATATTTGCAGCCCAGGAGCATCTGTACAGCCACTTTTGTTGATTAAAGATTGAAATGAAAGATTGAAATCTTTCCATACCAGATGATAAATAGCCATAGCCCCAAACTCCCAGGGACCTTCCCTCCCAACCAGTCAACCCCTGGCTCATGATGCTATATACCTCACCTGCAACCCAGGAACTAAATGGTTCACCCCTAGCCCAGCAGGGCCTCTGGGGAACAAGCTTCCCTTCTCTTAAGGAGCCTTTTCTGATCAGTGGTTGCCCAGCTCTTCTGAGAATCACCCCATCTATGCTGCTTTAATTTATATCATGCAAATGAAAGCAGACCTGCCTAATAAGATGAGAATGCTCTTAGTCTGTGAGGCCAGTGTCACCCTAACACCAAAACCATGCTCATCAAGAAAAGAAAACTACAACCAATACCCCTGATGAACATACATGCAAAAATCCTCAATAAAATATTAGCAAATCACATTCAAAAACACATTAAGAAGATAGTACACCATGATCAAATGAGTTTCATTCTAGGGATGCAAGATTGGTTCAACATATTCAAATCAATAAATATAATTCACCAAATAAATAGAATTAAGGACAAGAATCACATGATCATTTCAATAGGTACAGAAAAGGCCTTTGACCAAATTTAGCATCCATTCATATTAAAAACACCACAGAAACTAAGCATAGAAGGAAGTTGCCTCAGCATCCTAAAGGCCCAAAGTCAACATCATGACTGAATGAAAAAAAAAACTGAAAGCATTTCCTCTAAAATCTGGAACAGATAAGAATGCCCACTTTCACCACTGTTATTCAAGAGTCTTACTCATGTAAATTGTTGAAACTGTAGCCAGAGAAATTGGATAAGGGAAGGAAATTAAGGGACACAAATAGGAAAATAAGTCAAATTATCTCTGTTTGCTGAAGACATGATTCCATATCACCAGAAGACTTCTAGAACTAATAAACAAATTCAGCAATGTACCAGGTACAAAATAAATACTCATAAACCAATATTTAGCCCATATTCCAATAATGAACCTGCTAAGAAGGAAATCAAGAAAATAGTCCTGTTTGCATTAACCTAAAACAAACAGACAAACAAACAGGAATAAATCTAAGGAGATAAAACACTTCTACAGTAAAAACTGTGAAACACTGAACATATTGAGGAAGAACTCAGAAAATGAAAAGACCCCCCAAATATTATCAAAATGACAGTATTTGCTAGGCATGTCATTACATGCCTATAATCCAAGAGGCTCAGAAGGCTGAGACGGGAGGATCACAGGTTCAAGGGCAGCCTTGGCAAGTTTAGTAAGGCTCTATAACAACAAGACCTTGTCTCAAAATAAAAAATAAAAAGGGTTGGAAATGTGGCTCCTTGGTAATTGCCCCTGGGTTAAATCCCCAGAACACTCTCCCAAAAAAAAGCATTATACAGATTCAATGCAATCCCTATAAAAATACCAATGAAATTCTTCACAGACCTAGAAAAAAGCAGACCTAAAATTTATTTGTAAGATTAAGAGATCCAGAATAACCATAGCAATCCTGAGCAAGAAGAGTAATACTGAAGGCATCACAATACCTGATCTCAAATAATACTGTAGAGTTATAGTAACAAAAACAGCATGGTATTACTATCAAAATAGACATGAAGAACAATGGACTACAATAAAAGATCCAGAGACAAGCCCACATAGATTTGGTCATCTGATATTCAACAAAGGTACCAGAAACATACATTGGAGAAAACAGTCTTTTAACAAATGGTGCTGGGAAAACTAGCTATCCATATATAGAAGAATGAAACTAAATCTTTACCTCTCACCCTGCACAAAAGTCAATTCACAGTGGATCAAAGACCTAGGAATTAGATCAGAAACTTTGCAACTGCTAGAAGAAAACACCAGGTCAACAATCCAACATATTGGCACAGGCACTGACTTCCTTAATAAGACCCCTAAGGTCAAGAAATAAAACCAAGAATCAATAAGTGGGATGGCATCAAATTAAAAATCACCTGCCATAAAGGAAACAAGAGCATAAAAATAGAGTTGGCAGAAGGGAGACAATCTTTGCCAGCTACTATTTCAATGAGGGATTAATATATAGAATATATAAAGAATTCAAAAAAGTAACAACAAAAAACAAATAACCCAATCAATAAATGGGCAAAAAGATTAAGTAGACATTTTTTCACAAGAAGACATACAAATGACCAACAAATATGTAGAAATATGCTTAATATCCCTGGCAATCAGGAAAATGCAAATCAAAACTACATTGAGATTTCTTTTTTAAAAAATGTGATTGTCCTTTTTATTTATTTTTTAATTGCATATTGACACAATACCTATATTTCATTTATTTATTTATTGGTATGTGGTGCTGAGGATCCACCAGTGCCTCACCTGTGCAAGGCAAGGGCTCAACCACTGAGCCACAACCCCAGCCCTACGTGGAGATTTCGTCTCACTCCTTTAAAATGGCAATCATTAAGACTTCCTTAAAAGAACCAAAATGAACCGTCCTCCTTACGAGTTGGTTTACCTTGGGGGTTTTTCACAGCAATGGAAAGCCGTCTAACAGTACAGATGAAGCAGGTGCCATCTCACGTTGATGAGAATGACAAAGACCCTTGACCAAGGTCCAGTCAGGCACCTTTGAGCCCCTCTTCACTGAGGCTTCCGCTTTGGCAGATAAAAGTCACAGATGCAGCACAAACGATTTCACCACCCCCGACAGCAAAAGGCTTCAACAAATACTAACAGCATCTAACAACTCAAGGCAGCCCTGACACCACCCTACCCTAAGACCTCTCTAAGCTGCCCCGCTGGTTCCAACAGATACCTGGGATTAATGAAAGGTCCCTGAGCCCTCCTCCCCAGAGCAGCTGAGTCAGGAAGCTGCAGTTGAGTCCTGCTCCCTGCTTTGTGATGCAGATCCTCCCCATGCAGAATATCTTTGCAGGGACCTGAGGCTCTCTGAACTGAACACATTCAGGGGATAATCCACTTTCCCCCTGGCCTAGAGGGCAAATCTCTTTAACTCACGCTTCATGGCTGATGTGAGACATCCAGATGAGCACCAGGTAATCACCCAGCTGTGCTGGAGCCTGGGCTCACTGGCTCCCTCTCCCTTAGAAGACCTGTCTGCTCTGCACAGATGAGAGTTGAGTTCCTCACACTGGAGGCCCTTCCCCATGGAACGGTCACCACTGATAGCCTCCAGATGTCCTAGACGAAATGCCTATACTTTCCCAAGACCCTCACACCTTGGAGATTCTGGTTTTGTGGGATTTTTTTCTTCTAACACTGTCCTTGAACAGTGCCTGGCACACAGTTGGCTCTTAAAGAAGCCCTTTAGATGATTATATGTTCCAGGAATTGACATTCTCCAGAGTCCATGCACCAAGAAAGGTAAGAGGTGGGTTCCACCCACCAGGACCTCTCCTCTCCACGCTGGGCCCAGGCAGACCAGGGAGAACCCCAGCAGCAATGAAGCTCACTCTGGACTGAGGTGGCCCACGCAGGAGCTGCTCCGTAATGAAGTTCCCTCTGTGTTCACATTCGACATTGTCTCGGCCTGGGCCTGCACTCACCATGGGGAGAATGTTCAGTTAACGCGAACACATTAAGTGCTGGTGTAAAGCCAAATCATTCCATGATCAAATAGTAATTATTCCAAAAGGACTTCCTCACCGGGAACACTTTCATCAGTATTTATTGCCCTATTATATTCTAATGGACTATTTAATAATAAAACATACATTATATTGACTAGAGCCCAGCACCTGATCCAGGTGTGATTGCAGAGGTCCCGTGTGTATTTTCCTTCACCCCGTCACTCATTCCTCCCTGCTGTACTTTTATTTTGCCCTGATCAGCAGGAACAGTTAAGGACGTGAAGATAGATTGCCCCCCGCCAGGGAATAAGACCGAAGGGTTCGTGAACCAGCTCCCAGTGGGGTGTTATTTTGGGCTCTGCGGGTAGAAATCAAATGTTACTATTTAAATGCGCCTCCACATACAGCCCCACCCGTTCAGGACACTGTGACGGTCACCAGAGGGAACTGGCTGCAAGATGTGGAGATGGAAAAGGAAGTAAGGAGCCAGGGAAGGGCCAGGAGACAGCCAGGGCCGAGAGAGGACATGGGAGGAGGAAACAGCACAGGCGGAAGAGGAAGGAAGACGGCCAAGTCGTAGTCTTAGAAGTTTTTTGGCAGTGTCCTTCAAGTCAATAAAACCATAACCTCTGAGGTTATCTTTGCTACTAGTCAGAAAAGAGAAAAACATCAGAACACTTTTTCAGTTTCCTACAAGTTAACCTTTAATTTCACAGGGTTGTGAAACATCTGGGTGTTAATGGGTTATTGGTCCAACACGACATCACACAAGAGAGTCAGATGGCCTTCCGGTGGGCTTGTTTGAAAATGCTTGGGTGTGACAGTCGAAGGGCATGGGGCCATGGTTTTGTCTATTTTCAAGTTTTAGGCTACTTTTCCTGATAATCCTTCTGGCTGCAATTCTAGCACCTTCCCTGAGATTAACCTAGCAGAAACTTCAGCCATGCTGTACTTCAACCTGCCTCCAGGCCCCACCCTCCAGGCAGGACACACACCTCTGTCCTGAACATCCCACATCCTTTGTGCCCCCCTCTTCCATCCCTTTCACCCAGAGAGAGGGCTGGCTTTTGTCCACTCCTGGGTACAGAATCTCCCTAATGACGTAGGTCCCAGTGAGCCCTTGGGAACACATCTGAGAGCTGACGCTCTCTGGGTATTCAGCAGGGGACAGTCATACCAGTGGTCTTAGGGAGGGGGCTGGATTCACCAGGAAGACCAGCCATGTAATTAGAGAGTTGGAGCTTTGAGCCCCTAGATGTCAGCCAGTCTCCAGGAGGGAAGGGGACCAGAGGTCAACTGGACCACATAAGCAAGGAACCCATCAGTGCGTCTATGCCAAGGTGAAGAAGCCCCAGTAAATCCAGGCTCTCGAACTCTGGCGAGACCCCTGGCACCTCTGCTCCACCACCATCTCACTCATGCTGGGAGGGAGATGGAGTATTCCTGGACTTCCTCCTGCACATCTCTTCCCTTGGCTTAATTCGTATCCCTTTGCTATAGTAAAACTGACTGTAAGTGGTGCTCTTTCCTGAATTCTGTGAGTCCTTCTAGTGAATTACTGAACCCAAAAGTGATTGTGGAGACTCCACATTTGTAGCCAGCTGATCTGAAGTGAGGGTGACCCCTGGAGCCCCCAGATTTGCAGCTGGTTTCAGCATCTTGGGCAGCATGGCAGTCAGGAAGGATGATGCCCTTAGCATGGAGCTGGCTGACTCCAGTGTCTTCTTGATTATCCTTTGGCACATGTCAAATTATCACAAATCTAGTAGCTTAATATTATATGCATTTATTATCTGACAGTTTTTGCCAATCAGACAATCAGGAACCAAGCACAACTTAGCTAGTTCTCTGCTTCAAGAGGTGGCCATCATTGTGTCACCCAGGGCTGGCGTCTCATCCGAGGCTCTGCTTGTGAGCTCACTCAGTGGTGACAGGATCCAGCTCCTTACAGATGCCACTTCTTGCTGGCACCCTCAATACCCTATCATGCTGGTCTCCCCAGGTGGCCTTGCTCCCCAGGTGGCCCTTGCTCCCTCAAAGCCACCAAGGAAGCCACCAGGTCAAGAGTTGGCCAGCAAGACAGAAGTTACAACCTCATGGAACAGGAGTGTTGTTATCATTCTGTGCCATGGAGAGGACACAGGTATGACCCCAGGAAGTGGGTACAAGGGCCCCCGTGGAGTCTGAGCACCACATTTCCACCCCAGGAACTCCCAGGGTTGAAAACACTTCACTTGTTTTCAGAAGGAACTCTGGGTCTGCAGAGTTTATTGACTTGGTAGGACCCATCCTTAGCCTTCCCTGCACAGCCCCTTAGCTGGAGGCCTGCAGAGGAGGCTGGAGATACCCTGAGGTCCCATTCTATGTTCCAAGAACCTGAAGATTAATGGCTTACAGTGGCTGTCCTTACAGGTCCCAAAATAGACTTCATGCCCAGAGACACGCCAGTCTACAGACTCTGGAGGGTAACAAGAATTGTTTAGAGAGAGAATTTGGTTGTGACATGTAGGATGGAGACTGGCATTTTCGGCTTTTGCAATTATTGTGACTGTCGTTCCTATAACCAAGCCGAAGTCTCCAAAGCACCAGAGCCAGGAGATCTGACAAAAGGATCTGGCAAGTGGAAAGAACCGGTCTTCATTCATCAGATTTCCTTGGAACCAGACCCGCAGATAAGGGACCTCTCCCTTCTGTCACCTGCCATGGCGTCACTGCCCTCCCAGGTGTGACTCACAGCTGTGCAAAGCTGACATCCCATGGGACAGCCACGCTCTGGAAAGGTGGTAACAACCGGCACCAACCAGCTGCCAGGAGACATATAATCTATCCTTCTCGCAAGAATGACTTTAACAAAATAGTTAGAACTGGGTGGAAATAAGAGGCATGGAGTCCCCACCCCGCCTTGTCATACAGGTGAGGGAAGAGGCCCAGCACAGGTGATGTGCAGAGGTCTCCAGCTTTGGCTGCAGAAACCCATGCAGTTTTCTGAGCTCCCTGTCAGGCCACATACTGCATTTCCATGATTTCCAGTGAGTCCCCACATCACCTTGGCCCATCATCTACATCAGGGGCACATTTTGCTGGATGCCGCAGATGCTCTCGGGGAATAGCACGCCACAGCAGTTCTGTAGAGTCATCCTCCAGAACATTCCACTGCTCTGAGGTGCCTCCACCCTAGAACATGGAGGGCCAGGTTCTCCTGCCTTGATAACCCTGCACATGCTCGCCCAGGCAGCCTGGGCCTCCTTCTCTTTTTCTCTCCAGGTGTCTCTTCCTCTTCCACTTTCCCTCTAGGTGTTCCCCTCTGTTTCTCTCCATGGATACACCATAGATAGGAGGAGGATTTTAACCATTTTTATAATTTTAATTTTTAGTGTTGCAAACAAGGAAGGAAAATGTTTCAGAGCCATCTCTTACTAACACACTTTAAAGAGATTTTTGATGTGTAAAATAATTCCATCTATATTATAAGCAATGTTGCTAATGTATTATTTATTCTCTGAGGGTAAATCACCCTCAACCAAAAAGAGGCTCCAGTCCAGCTACTGAAAACCAGTCAAAGCTGCTTCCTATTGAGCACTGCACTTTTATCAGGAGCTTTGTTGGAACGTATTCAATCCACAACTCGGTATTGATTGGCTCCTACTAAGGCCAAAGCTTATTAGCAGGCCAACTACTTCTATGACCAGAGAAGAGTCTAGAAGATGCCTCATGCTCATAGGAAAGTCTAACTCATCTAATGACAACTAATACAAAATTATTCAAAAAAGAAAACTGTAAGAAAAAGACAAGAAAAGAGCAGCCAAATGAACTAACAGAAAAACACAACTAACAGGGACACATTGTCATGAAACAGTTGGAAAAGTCCACATGTTCCGGGTGGAAATTTTTTTATCTTACAAATTGCCTCTGTGAAGAAAAAGTTCTCATCAGACATGCAGTAACTCAGGACAGAGTGAGGTGAGGAGAAAGGATTAAGCAGTGGCTGTTGGCATGATTGCAGCCATCTTCCTTTCCCCCACTCCCACTTTGTGAATACTATTCTTATTCTCAAGAAATAGAAACTAGCCCAAGATAAAACCTACTGGTCTGGAGATGCGCCCGTCTCTCCCTGTTCTCTCATTGAGAGATAACTTACAGCCCCTGAGATGGGGACATACAGGTTTCCCTGTTCTCTCCTTGAAAAGATAAAGGGACATCAGTTTCCCTGTTCCCCCTCCTGAGAAATAGGAAAACTGCCTGTCTCTGTTCCCAAGAAACAAACTTGCCTTCCGAGATCAGGGGATGCTGGCTGTCAGTCAGGACTAACCCCACCTCTAACGTGCGCCAGGATTGTAGCCTATGAGAGGCACGATAAACCCACCTCTGCCCCCAGCTGTGTGTGATCAGTCCTGCGCCACTTTTCTCTCAGTGGACAAACTCAGGAAAGTGTTGGAGAAGAAGTAAAGCCATCAAAAAAATCAGATGCCCGTGTCAGGAGCAAGGGCAGACCAAGGGCACAGACACGACACAGCCACAGAGTGACCGGGAACAGAGGCTACATGAGGAAACAGAACAACACAGCCTGGGCGCGAGAAGGCCAGAGGAGACGCAACATGTGCAGAAAAGTGGCAAAAGTGAACCAAGGTGTGATAACTGAATATTTTTTAAAGAAACAATGGAACAAATTAAATTTATAACTTAAAACTCTTTCTTGAAATGAAGATTTGCACATACACACTGAAAAGAAATCCACTGTACCAGGGAAAATTAGCCAGAATTGTTGACCCTGTGGTATATGCTATTAGAATTATTGAACCCTATAGATACAAAGAGGTTAGAGGATTCTTTGTGAAGCCAGTCCAAAAAAAAAAGACACACGTGACTGGGAGACACCAGGCTTGCCTCGGCGAGATTCAAAGCCAGGAGACTATATGATGATACACAGAAAGTCTGTAAGAGGGAGTTAGTCAGATATTTTTTATCCAGCCAAATGGCCCTACGTTTACAAAGACCACAGAGAAGGTTTTTAACGGGAAAGAATTCAAATAAAATTGCTTTTATGAATCTTTCTTGGAGGAACTACTGGAATTTGAAATTCAGCTCACCTTAAGCTTGGATAGGAAAACTAAACAAAAAAGACGAAGGAAGAACTTGGCTACATTTAACAGCAGAATAAAGTCCAAAGCAGACAAGGGTTAGGGAGGGAACCGAACGTGATGCTGTGTGCCCGACAATGTATGATGATGTCACGTACAGGAGAAAGCGGAGGAGGGAGGGGAGAGGGCAGGAGACAGGAAAAGCGCCTTAGTCATCACAACTGTGACTCAAAAAAACATCGTTTAAAGCTAACAGGCCAAGTCACAGAAGGACAAAGGGAAGCACTAAGGAACTATAACTTCCGTTCTGTGGTAAGCAGGTCAAGGTGCAAAAAGAAATATGGTCATTCCATGTGTCTTCTCAAAGAAACAAGGCCATGCAAGGTTAAGTGTGCTGCATGAAGCCATTACAAAGACGACCATCTGAACAAATAAAGATCATCCTGCGGAAAGGACTTCACAAAGCAGGAAGCAGAACACATACGACAAATTAAGAGACATAAAAATAAACAACTCAAATGTGCATCAACAGGAAGGTGGGTGAACACTGGCTTCACACAGGGGGATCCATGCGGTGGTCAGGAGAAGAGCAGGCCTGTGCAGCAGGCAGAGCCTCCTGGACACCACTGAGCAGGGCCAGGCACCAAGGAACTCACCACTCCACTTGGATACTTCCTGCTGCAGCCATGACCAGTCCGAGGTGAAAGAGAAGCACAGCAGCTCTCTTGTGGGAGAAGTGGGAGTTGTTTATGGAAGGCCACGGGGGAGCTTATGGGGGACCCTGTGTGCATCTGACCAGGACTGGGCCTCCTGGATGTGCACATTCATGAAAGCTGCAGGCAGACCTAAATGTCGGTGCAGCCTGCATAACAAGGAATGCATTTCCAACCGCCTGTGAAACAGCACCGCAGAGCCCCATCTCTCCTGAGGGATTGCTTTCCATTCTACGGACCAGCCCCAGAGGGCAGCAGCCAAGGCCACTGGCAGTACCTCCATCCCAACATGAAGGCAGTCACAGGTGCTTCCTGGTGTAGAATGTTCCAGGGAAGACAGGAGTTTTCAGAGACAACGGCAGAACCTAAGTGGTAGTCTGCTTCCTTGGTGCTTATTATGACCCACCAGGAGGGATTTGAACATTCAAGCCAAATTTCTGTCCGCAATTCATCATTTGAGCATCTGTCCATTCAAGACTAGCTGCTCCTCCCAGGCAGCACTGTGCTGGGTACACAGCCTAGCACAGGTTTGCCAGCTGACCCACGGTAGAACTTATCGGTGCCTAAAGAATGGTGCACCCTCTGTGGAGAAATAACTCAGTTAGATAAAAGAAATAAACCAAATATGGTGGTGCATGCCTGTAATCCCAGCAACTCGGGAGACTGAGGCAGGAGGCAGGAGGACTGCGAGTTCAAAGCCAGCCTCAAAAACTTAGGCCCTGTCTCAAAATAAAAAACAAAAGGGGTTGGGGACATGGCTCAGTGGTCAAGTACCCTGGGTTCCATCTCTGGTACAAAAAATAAAAATACTAAGGCTCATGACTGAGAGCCAGGGTGCACTGAGTGCCGGTGCTGTCCAGGCTCTGCCCCTCACTAGCCCTAAGTGACAAGTCACTAAACGTGGTGAGCGTCAGTTCTCATCTCCAAGACTGGACTATGCATCTCATGGGCTCCTGCGTGAACCAAACCAGATGTTGTGAAAACACCCAGACCAGTCTCTGGGGCAAGGCGGAAACCCAGGGACTCCTGGTGGCTCTGAGTAGTATCCTTCCACCCCCATGGGATGCTTTGCTTTTCAGACCACCGCGATTTCTCCACTCCACTTCCTGTGATCAGATATTAGGGGCTCTGAGAAGCCCCTGGATGGCTGTTGCATTTTAAGTCCCACAGGGACCTCATGCTCAGGGCCCGCCACAGCCTTGCCCGCTTCCTTTAAAATGCAGAATCTGTATCCTAACGTAGAGCTGGTCCCTTCATTTTCCTTCACAATCCTTTGTTCCTCCTGGCCCGTGCTAGATAGGATGTCCCTGAGCACTGCCACTGTTCAGCACCCGAGGGACAGAAAAGAAATGTCAGAAACAGCCCCTGCCACCAGGGAGAAAAACACACAGCACAGGGTGATGATCGACAGAATGTCAAAGCAATGGTCCTGGTTGATCTCATAGCAGGGAGAATGGAGAGCGGAAGAGGCCAACACAGCCAGGGTGACTTCATGGAAGAGGAGGCCCAGCACAGCATGAGGCCCAGGCGAGCCTGGGCAAGAGGAAAGACAGAGACATGAAGGCCACTGCAATGAGGCAAAGAAGTCACATGGCCTCAGTGATGGAGGGGCAGCGGGAAGTGTGACTGGCCCTAGGCCAGGGTTGCATATAAAGAGCGGGGATGGGAAGAGCCAGGCCACGGGCAGGAGGTCTTGCAGGCCAACCGGAAAACGCTTCCTCTCCACCCAGCCAGGTAGTAAAAAGGAAGGAAAGCTGTCGACACACAGTCATCCCTCGGTATCCCTAGGAGGTTGGTTCCAGAAGCTTCTCAGATTCCAAAACCTGTAGATGTTCTGCTCCTCATGGGGAACAGCACACTACTCACCCATAACCTGAACACATCCTCCTTTACTTTACATCATCTCTAGATTACTTACAATGCCAATCCGAATAGATGCTGAACAAATAATGGTTACATTGTGTTATTTCGGGAATGACAACAGGAAACAATCTGCCTGTGTTCAGTCAGACACAATTGTTTCTAGCTATTTTCTGTCTGTGGCTGGTCGAATCCACAGATACGGAACCCCAGGCTATAGAGGGATATTGATATGGCTCCCAGATTTGAAGGAAGGGCAAACAGCCAAACTGCAGGAAGACTGGGGCCAGAGGAGCCCCTGGACGTTGGGGTACGCCAGCATTCACGGCCACACTCCCAGGGCCCTGCTCTCCCATCCGGGCACCTCAGCTCTAGCAGTCTCTCTGTGGCCTCCCCCCGAGACTCAAGCTGAATATGATTGATACAGACACCAGGCCTTCCAATGGGTCCGTGGTGCACGTGGAGAGGACAAGAAAGCTCGGGAACCAGGACTTTCTCTCAGGTAGAGGCAGTTTCCAGAGGATAAGTCACTGTGGGCTGGTGGGATCCTGGGGTGAGGTCTGCACACCCTGCACAGAGGCTCAGCCGAAGCCTTGCTTTCCAGTCATTTCTGGCTGCTACAGAACTGACATTCCTCCAAGGACTTTCTAGAGAGGGCAAAGCAAATCCTGGCCATGGGCATGAGGGGCTGACGCACATGCTCAGGGTAGGTCTGCCTTCAGAGACAAAGCCTCCCTTCTGTGGACTCGCCCTTCACATTGCGAGAGCCACTCGATACCTGCCAGGCCCAGAGGGCACCCACGCTTCCTGTGGTCACCTGGGCCACATCCTCTTCCAGGGGCACTTCTGTCCTTAGGCTGATGAGACTTGCCCTCTGTGCAGGGGAATGACTTGGCCAGGGCTGGGCCTAATGGCTGTTGGCCAGAGCCCAGAGCTTTTTGACCTCTTGGGCCCCAAAGCGTCCCCTGAGTGCTGCATTCAAAGTCCCCCGCACAGCAAGCCCACAGATTCCAGCAGTCTCTCATTGTAAAACAGCATTGTCTCCATAAGTCATTCTGAAAAGTGTTGAAATATGTGTAAGGAAGGAATGAGGGAGAGGTTCTTTAGGGCAAAGGGAGAGAGAGAGCAGAGACAGAGAGAAAGAGCAAGAGAAACATCCCGCACTCATAGAACTCTGTATCGTTCAAAGTGCCAAAAGGAGTAAAGTTCCCAAGGTCACAAAGTGAATTATTAGAAGAAATTAACTAGTTTATGTGACTCAAAGTGCTGTGGTGGACCAGATGCCCCCTTGGAATTGCTAACACTTGGCTCATTGAGAATGAATGACCAAGGCCTCCTTGTAATCCCTCCCTTGATTTTGTCCTGTTTCCTGAATCTGTCATTAAAATGTTAGGCGCCTCAGGACAGGATGCCTGCAGTGGGGTCTGGAGCCTTCCTCTCATCGGCTCAGCTGAGGTCCACCTTCTGTTCAGACACTCTATGAGAAAATGCGCTGTGTGTTCACCCAGGTGCAGAGAGTCCCACGGTCCTTGGCCTACCCGGGTCATCTTCACCCTCCTGCACATAGCCTCAGAATACCTGAGGTGGCCGTGCCTGGCCCACCTCCTGGGAAATGGGACACGTGGCACTAAGGAGGATTTAGAGGAGGGTCACCTGCTCCCACACCCTGCTGTGCACGCCCGAAGCCCCTCTCTCAGCCTCAGCCCTTTGGCTGAGGGCTTGGATAGCAGCCACCTTTCCGATCATTGTTTCTTTCGCTAGAGTCGATAAACGTCTCTGAACAGATTCTTCTGGCTTGTATTTCTTTCCTTCAAGCCTTATGCATCGAATCAGAGTAAAATCCGTGGTAAAAGGGACGGGACTGGCAGGAATTGCCAGGGAGACAGGCCAGGCGTCTGCCACGGCCCACCCCACCCTCACTAGGAGCAACACTGCCCCTGTGGTCACAAACGTACCGCAGAAGCCAAGTCGCAAAGAAGCGGGGGGAGCGCAGCATGTGCCCCACGTTTTAGAAAGTGCTCTGGTGCCTGAGGACACCCAGAGGACATGCCCTGCCCTGCCCGCCCCTCAGCCCTGACTCTCCTGCCCCGCCCACTCCAGCACGTCCAGTGCTTGTCACTGTCTGACACACGGAGTCACAGTCATCCTCACAGAGGAACATGAGGCCACACCATGGGGTGGGTGAGGCGAGCGCACAAGCCCACCACCAGTGTCCAGCCACACAGCTGGCCCACACGGGCTTCTGGAGCCCATTAGCCAAGAGAGGGGTCAGCCACGCGGTAGACCCGCAGAGCCTGGCTGGACGTTCTGACCTCTGAAAGCCCCAGAGAATCCACGTGCTGGCCCGGTGTTTAGCTGAGGTGAACTGAGTGGCTGGGTGAGAGGGAATGGCTGGAGAGTGGGCTGCCGGCTGCCCCGAGGCACCTTGTCAGCAGCAGCTGGGGGCAGCTGTCCATCAGTTATCACAGTTGCACTTTGTGGGGAAAAGTGTAGCCAAAGTCATCTGGGGACTGAGAGTCCTCAGGGAGAGCACTTATAAAAGTGCCTGCAGGGAGTGGTCTCACCACAAATGCAACCCTCGCGACCCTCAGGCACGAAGACCTGCTGGAAGCCCCTTCCTCCCTCATAAGCCCCAGCCTAGGGACATCCAGTGTTGGCATCCAAGAATCAGATAGGCAGGAACCAGAGCAGAGACTATCATGGCCTTGAAGCCAGAATTAGACAGGCAGTCAGTGTAGACAGGTAAATCAAGTCAGGTCAGATCAAGGAGGCCAATTTGGGTCTGGGAAGTTGGAGAGGGATTGAAATGCTAATGCCTTCAGAGTCCCTCCTCCATCCTTAAACCTGTTCCTGCACCAACCCTTGCTAAGGTCACCTGTCCCAGGGATTCTCTCTCCCTACAGGGAGGTGTTAATTCCACCCTGCTCCCTGTCCAGGTCACTCCAGCTGGGCCTTTCCCCCTATCTGTGTGCTTTTCACCTTTTGGACCATCCCACCAAACATCCTGGGCCTAGTCCTGTAGTACTAGGAAGGAGAGAGATAAGGGGAAGAGCAGGAGAACAAAGGAAGCCTAGGACATATAAAAAGGCAGGACACATATGCTTCTGGGGATACCGGGATACCAGCTATGGGCCCTTCTCCCTCCCAGGAGAAGTCTGTTATCCCTTTTAAATAAACCTGCCTAAATGCTTGCCTTGGTGTGCTTCTCTGATGTTCAAATTTCAACATGTGGAGGGTCCAAACTCGTCACCGGTAACCAGCAGTATCAGTCTCCCGTTGCTTACATATTTCCTTTAACGTCCTCTTAGAGTGGTGTTTTCAGGTCAAGCTTCCCAAAGAACAAAGTGATCACTTAATCCAAAGCAAAGTGCAAGCGTCACCATAGGGATCGGGACGCCCACGACTAGAGTCTCCGTCTCCCAGCGAGGCTGAGAGCCCCGGAGCCATGCTGCACGGGCACCGTTTATGTCTCACTGAGACTGCACACTGGAACAGAGAGAGGGCCGGGAACTCGTGTTCTGAGAAGGTGATAGACTGCCTTCTTCAAACCTCTCCTCCCTCTCAAATTAAAATGAGGTCCTGAGAAAGGAAAAAGGTTAGTAGTTCTCCAACCCGCTCCTACCTCTGCTGCCACCAAACCCTGGCTGATCTGAAAAGAAAAACTAATTGAATCATTGACACATGCCCAATAGAGCTGTAGACAAGCTCACGGCCACCCAGCCAGGAGCAAGATCCAAACCACAGAGTGACCCAGGCCTGGCGGGGCACCACGGCCACGCTCACCAAGCACCACACGTGACACTCACATTGCCACCCGCCCTCCCCATCGCCAACACCACCTCTGCCACCACCACCCTGATTTGGCTGCAATCGCCTCTGGATCCCCAGTTTACATACACATGTGCCCTCATACAGACATGCCACATGCAAACACACACGTGCACACAGACTCCTGTTTGCACGTACACATGCCATACAGACATGTACCACCCCAGCTTCTCTGCCTTACAGCTGCGGGTCTCACCCAGGGAGCCTCCGGCCCTTCCCTGAGCCTGCCTGTAAGGAAGCCCGGGCATTGCTAGCTGCCCCAGGGGGAAGCAGGCTCTACTTGTTTCAAGGCTCCTAAGAGGATCCCAGGAGGATTTCCCGAGCTCAGAAAGGCGTTTCTGATGCTGACCTGGCAGAAAGGTGGATATGATGATGCTTACTTCACAGGTGAGAAAACAGAGGCCCAGAGAGGTGAAGAAATTGCTCCAAATCACACAGCAACTCAGGTGAGAGTCGGCATTTCAACCTGGCTGCTGACTGCAGAAAACAGGCCTCTCCACTGGGTCATTACGGAGCCTGAGGGAACTCGGGAAGCCCTGCAGAACCCTGCAGGTAGGACACCCCTCACAACCTGGCCCTTGCTCTGCCCCCATCTGGCCCAGGCTCTGGCTGTCCACACGGCAGGCCCCTCACTCCTCTGGGGCTCTGCTCAGACACCCCCAAACCAGGGCCTCTGCCCGCCCCACTCCCTGTTCTGAATTGCCCATCACCCCGGTGCTCTCCAGCCCTGCTCCCACCTTATGTTTACACACAGCTTTTCTCACCGTGGAAATCCCGACCGTCATTTACAGGCTTACACTCGTTATTTATGCCAGATGATCCACTCAGGAGCCCAGCATCTGTCCTTCCCACACCGTGAGCTGCAGGCCCACAGGGATTTTTGCCAGTGTGTTCGACTCCTAGCCAGCATGGGGCACATGGCTGTGCTCACCTGGGAGCTCTGGATCTCAGGATGAGAGGGAAACCTGGGCGGCCGGCCACCTGGCAATTAGGATGACCCCCAGGAACCACTGAGGACAAGCGGGACGACCTGCTGAAACACACCCACCACAGTGAGACTCCGTTCTTCACGTCTGGAGGGAAACACAGCATAGAAGCACCATAAGCCAGCCGCTGGCAGATCTGGTGGGCTCCACACCACAGCTCCCAGCTGGCTGGATGGGAGAAGCTCAAGAAGAACTCAAGGAGAATCGGGGAGGCGTGGTCCCCAGCCTGTGGCGCTACCGGGAAGTGGAGGTGGGGCCGAGGAGAGGAAGCAGGTCATGGGCAACCACACACTCCAGCCTGTGCTCTGCCTCACCACAGGCCCAGAGCACCGGGCCAAGGGACCGCGGAACCTCTCAAGCCATGAGCAAAATAAATACCTCTGCCTTAAAAATTTATCATCTCAGGTATTTCATCACAGTGATGGAAATCAAACACAATATGTACCATGGCTAAGAGAACCAGGAAGAATAGATAACCCGCTAACAAAAGCAGACTGGATTATCCACCGACCTGAGGCACACCACACTGGTTAGTGATCAGCAAATGTCTTTAGTGATGGTATTTTGAAGTTACACCATTCTAAGAAAACAACCTTGAGAGTTCATTCGCAGGCAGCCCTGTGCTCTGTACATTTTACTGCCACTGTGACTTCAGGGAAGCCCTTCTCTGTCTCAACTTGAATTTTGTCATCTTAAAAACCCTCAGTAGAGCCGGGCGCGGTGGCTCAAGCCTGTAATCCCAGCACTTTGGGAGGCTGAGACAGGAGAATCCCGAGTTCAAAGCCAGCCTCTGCAACGGCGAGGTGCTAAGCAACTCAGTGAGACCCTGTCTCTACATAAAACACAAAATAGGGCTGGGGAGGTGGCTCAGTGGTCGAGTGCCCCTGAATTCAACCTCTAGTACCAAACAAAAAAGTAAAACCATCATCTGCAATGTAGACTGAATGGACAATCTATGGAGCACACCCGGGGGCATGGGGACAACTTCCAGAACAGACCCAAGTCCCCTGTCTCAACCTCGACAGCCATTCCGATAAAGAAGTGGACATGCATGCCTCCAAGCCTCTTCCTGTGTCACTGGGGAACACAGACCTTCTGCACGTCTTCCCATGTCCCCACAGGACACCACCGCCCTGCTGAGCTGGGCAGGGCGGACTGACTGAGGGATTGATGGACTCACCAGAACCAGAGACCTGATAAGGAAAGCACCAATTCCAGAGCACTCACGCGCCACTGTTTAAAGGTTGACAGAAAAATGGACCCAAATGTAATCTCCAAGAGCTTCCACCTTGGAAAGCAAATGGGCTATAAAAGCAGATTTATTTTGTCAACCACAATAATAGATACTGTGCAGCAGCAGTCCATCCAGCAGATGCTATTTTCCTGTGACCTTGTTCCAAACCCGGTCACACTGGCAGTAAGTCCACAGATGTTGAAGAGTGGAGCTTGACAGCAGCTCCTGCGGGATGACACTGTTTTGTTCAAGTCCCCACCCTCTGTGACTGTGCCAGCAAGTAACCCAAATCTAGGATCCAAGTCCTGCAGAGGGGACAGAGTCACCGAGACCCACTTGTCCTTGTCCCGTGTCCAGTCTCAGCTGCCCTCTGTCTGATTCCTCTTCCCAGTACGATTCTCTAAGCATGACTTACTCTTGCCATATCACCACTGGACCCTTGCTGCGGCCTTCAAGGCCCTCACAGCCCGGTCTCCACTGGATGTCCGGCCCTCTCTCAGGACACAGGCACCCCAGCTTCTGTCACACCAGCCTCATGCCTCTGTACCCACACGCCTCACGCCTCCCTTGGCTGCTGCCCAGAAACCTCCTTCCCTCCACCTCCCGAAACCACAGATAACCAAGCGCACCTTGTGGATGTTGCCTGTGGATCCTCGGCACCCCTATCCCTGCACTGGAAACTCCATTTCCCAGAGTCCCCTGCCAGTGACATTCCAATCTGCCACCTACAGCGATTCCAATCTGTACAGAATTTGGCAGACAGAATACAAAGAGAAGTCATTATTCTCAGTCGCCTGAACAAACACAAATGGAGTCTCAGGGTCACCTCTCCTTAGGGCCATGTTTAGACCCTCAGCACTTCCAGGCGTCTGTGGGCACACCTCTAGAATCTCTTGCTCTCACCCGTAGGAGGTGAGATCTGCATCTCCACATCCCAAGATTACTCCTCCACCCTCACTGTCTCAGCCTCCTGATGATAGTTTGATCCTACTGTTCTCTACATCAAGATCCAAAGTGCTCCTCTCTTTTAGAAGATTTTAACTGACTCCAGAAACACTTTTTTACAGAAGGAACACATTTGCCTGGGGGCAAATTCTCCTGAACCACACTTAACAGAAGATGAGGCACCAGGATGCCTCAGGCTTCCTCTTACCGCCTCTGTTGGCTTCGATCATCCTTTCCCCCAAGCTTATTGGGGTGTTATTTACATATAGAATAGTACACGTATTTCAAGTGTACAGTTTTATTAGTTTTGGAAAACATGTAGTCATGTAACCAGGAAGACCATCAAGACAGAGCACTGCCACCTCCCCAGGAGTCCCCTCCCTCGTGTCCCTTTACCATCACACCCCTCTCCACTGCCTATAGACGCGCCTGTCCTGGAATTTCTTACCAATACAGTGTGATGCTTTTTGTGCCGGGCCCTTCTCACTTTCCATAGCACTCTTGCCATTTATCCTGTTGCTATGAGCTCAGGGGCACATCCTTTTATGTTGCTGGGTGGTATTTCATTGCATAGCTACACTAAAATCTGTGGCTGTGTTCTATCATTGATAAACATTTGGACTATTCTTAGTGTTATGGTTTTGATCTGGAATGTCTCCCAAAGTCTCATGTGTATAGACGTGGGCTTTTAAGCAATGACTGGATCGTGAGGGCTTTGGCCTCATAAGTGGATTAATCCATTTGATAGCTGAATGGACTACTGGGAAATGAAACCTATTTGGATGAAATAGGCCATGGGGCGTGCCCTGGAAGGGTTTGTCTTCTGCCCAGCACCTTCCTAAGTCTCTCCCTCTCCCTCTCCCTCCCTCTCGCCCCCTCCCCCCCCACACCCCATCGAGCTGTCATTGGCTGAGCCGCTTTCTTCTTCCACACTCTTTCACCATGAAGTTCTTCCTCACTCAGGACCTCATAGAGCCAGCCTACCATGGACTGAAACCATGAGCCAAAATACATCTTTCCTACTCTCAATTGTCAGGTATTTTGGTCACAGCCACAAAAAGCTAACAGATTTAGTTTGTCCATAATAAATAAAGCTACTATGAACACTTCCATATGAATCTGTGTGGGTATATATACTTCCATATTGGATGGCAGGCTCAGGAAAATGTTTTTTAACTTTATTGCCATTCCAATATCTTCTTGGTGTAAAAATCTGTAAAAAAAAAAAAAAAAAAAAAAATGTCCCATTTTATTTGGCTAATATTTGTGGGGGGGTTGTGGTACCAGGGATTGAACTCAGGGGCACTCAACCACTGAGCCACACTCCAGCCCAGAGTCTCACTGAGTTCCTTAGCACCTCACTTTTTCTGAGGCTGGCTTTGAACTCGCAATCCTCCTGCTTCAGCCTCCCAAGCCGCTGGGATTACAGGTGTGTGCCACTAAGCCCAAAAGTTAACTTTTTATTATGGAGTTGTAAAAGTTTTTATATATTTTGCACAAAAGTGCTTTGCATATATACCATAAATATTTCTCCCAGTATTTGATTTTACTTTTCATTTTCTTCACTGTAACTTTCTGCACAGTGGGGGTTTTTTCTTTTTTTCTTTTTTCTTTTTCTTGTGCCTCCATTTTATTATTTTATTCTTACAAGTAATTGTATATACTTACAGGATACAATGATGTTTCATTACATGTGTACATTGTGTATTAAATCAAGCTGATGGGCATGCATCATATCAAATATTTATCATTTTTTGTGGAGACAATATTTAAAATCTTTTAGTTATTTTGAAATATACATTAACAATGCTTTGTAATGTATTACCAGAACTTAATTCTAACTGAAACCTTGTATCCTTTGACCAATCTATCTCCCAGCCTCCCACCATTCTATTCTCTACTTCTATGAGTTCAACTGTTTTGGTTCCACAGGAGAAAACAAGAGATTTGTCTATCTGTGCCTGGCTTATTTCACTTAGCATAATGTCCTGCAGGTTCATCCATGTTGTAGCAAATGACAGAATTTCCTGCTTTTAAAAGGCTGAATAGTATTCTATTACGTATTTCACATTTAAAAACTCCATTTGTTGGACTGGAGATGTAGCTCAGTGGTAGAGTACTTGCATAACATGTGTGAGACCCTGGGTTCAATCCTCAGCACCATTTAAAAATCGATAATAAAATAAAGGTATTTTTTAAAAATTCCTCTGTCCATTGATGGCTCTTGGGTCATTTCCATATTTTGACTATTGTGAATAACACCTGCAACAAACACGGGAGTGCACACATTCCTGAAGCAGGTAGATTTCCGCTCCTCTGGATCTATGCCCAGAAGTGGGACTGAATGCTAGGTACTGAACCCTGGGTCTCTCACATCCTAGGCAAGCACTCTACCACTAAGCCACATTCCTAGTCCTACTTTTAGTTTTTATAGGGACTTCCATGTTGTCTTCTTAATGATCATACCAACTTACATTACCACCAGTAGTGTACAACAGTTCCCTTTTTTTTTTTTTTTGGTAGCAGGGATTGAACTCAGGCGCACTCGACCACTGAGCCACATCCCCAGCCCTGTTTTGTGTTTTATATAGAGACAGGGTCTCACTGAGTTGCTTGGCACCTCGCCATTGCTGAGGCTGGCTTTGAACTCGTGATCCTCCTGTGTCAGCCTCCCTAAGTGCTGGGATTATAGGCGTGTGCCACTGCACCCAGCTCCTTTCATATATTTTTTCATCCTCAATGACCATCTGTGATATTTTAGTTACTCACTCTAATGAGATGTTTTCCCTAACACACTGAAGGATGCCAAGAAAAGTCTGCCTAATTTCCATGTATTCAAAGAATTTTTAAAAAGGTTTTATAAAAAAATTTTCATATTATTAACTTAGTTTCAGAAATTGTATCAGAAAAATTTCTTATTCTCAAAGTCCAAGAGACTACATAGAGAGGAAAAGAAATTTCTAAAGTTTACCTTTGGATTCTTTGGGGATTCATTCTGACTAAGCAACATTTTTAGTTGAGAAAAGTATTTGTTTCTCTTTTTTACACTCTTTGAGGAGCAAATGGGTATTGATTGTCCAGATGTAGGTGTTCTGAAAATCAATGCTGGGCTCTTGCCTTTGCAGCCAGGCAGATTAGGCCTGAAGTTTGCAGAACCTGCAGTCTGTCTCTCTGGTCTCTTGGGGCTGAGTTTGCTTGCAGGCGTAGTATGACTGCTCTTTAGTGCTAACAGAAAGCTTCTGCTTTTACCACAATGTTTAATTGTTCTGTTGCATGTTTTACAAGTAACCAACAATACACTTTTGGAGTCTTTATACTTTTTGACTATTTTTGCTTCTTTGAAACTAAACTGAGTATATTATTTCTTGCTTCTCAATTAAGAAGTTTCTGTATTTTAGGTGTCAATTTGGCCTTGGGTTTGAGGTGCACTCGAGAGTTATCCAGAACCAACAGCTGGAAAAAGTACGGACATGTCTCTTCAAAAGTGCTCATGTCATCTAGAAAAAAGGTCCCAGAGCTGAGTCCAGGGACACTACAATATTTAGAAGTTGTGGGACTGGGAGAAATAAGCAAAGTAGATCAACAAGGACTGGAAAAGGTAGACGACGGATGTGCTGACCTGGAGGCCAAACAGAAATTATTTTGAAAAAACTGAAAAATGTCTCAAATGCCACGAACAGGTCAAGCAAGGTAAGGCACACCCAGGAATGAGGATTTCTCACAAAACTGGGAAGATTCTGGTTTGTTTTGCTTTTACAAGACAGGTGAGTCGATCAGCCTTCTCTTTTAGCTCCCTCGGAGCGCTGTGCGGAATGGAGGAGAGCAGGGCCACAGGAGCCTAAAACCCCACAGGCAGGGGTTCTCCCTACTGTGTGACCAACTGTCGGCCCAGGAGATAGCAGGCCTGTCTCGGGCAGCTCTCGAATAGCCTTCAAGCTGCTGCCTCTGGATAGTGCTTCTGCTTCTACACAGAAGGTTTGATTATTTTTTTTCTGTTTATAGTTTATATTTTTGTTCCCAATTTAAGAATTCTTTGCCTAACCCAATGTAATGATGATTTTCTTCTGTTTTTTTCTATAAATTTTATAATTGTTCTGGTTTAGATATAAGGTATCCCCTCAAAGCTCACGTGTGAGACAATGCAAGAAAGTTTAGAAGTGAAATGATTGGATTATAAGGGCTTTGACCCAATCAGTGCATTAATCCTCTGATAGGGATTAACTGGGTAGTAACCGTAGGCAGGTAGAGTGTGATTCAAAGAAGGGGGTCATTGGGGTTTGCCTTTGGGTTAAATACTTTGTCCCTGGTAAGTGGAACACTCTCTCTGCTTCCTGATTATCATGTCCTGAGCTGTTTTCCTCTACCACACTCTTCCACCATGATGTTCTGCCTCACCTCAAGCCCAGAGCAATAGTCAGCCATCTCTGTATTGAGACCTCTGAAACCATAAGCACCAAATAAACTTTTCCTCCTCTAAAATTGTTCTTGTCAGGTCTTCTGGTCAAAGCAGAAAAAAAAAAAACTACCTAAAACATAAATTGGCACCATAAGTGGTGTCATTGCTGTGACTAAATTGACCATATGGTTCAAAAGCCATTGGAATTGGTTGTGGGGAAATAATTTTGAAAAATTTAGAGATGCAAGCTGGAAAAACTTTAGAATATTGTAAGTAGAGCTTAATGGGTGATTCCGGTGACAGCTCAGAAGACCAGAATGCCAATAGGGCTGCGGACCTTAAAGACTAGGCTCATGGAGAATCAGAGGGAAAGGAGGGCTCTACTGTTAATTGGACTAGAGGTCATTTGTATCATCTTCTGGCTAAGAAGTTATCTACATTTTCCCCGTGTCTTAAGAATCTCTGTGAGGCTGAATTTAAAGGTAATTTGGCAGTAGAAATTTCTAGGCAGCATACCATTCAGGCAGTTAGAATGGATATTTCTGTCAGCTTTTATCCAGATTTACTCTGATAATGAGGAGCAGAGAACAAAGCAGAAAGATTTGGAAAATACAGTTTGGCCATAAAATGCAATGAAAACTGGAGCTAAGCAAGGTGTGTTTGTTAAAGACATTACAGCCACTAAAGAGATGCTAAAGACTTTACCAAGAGACTATAGGAAAGATGGCTTAAGGATATCTCAGGAATTTGCAAGTCCACACCCATTTCAAGCTTAAGGGTGTAAAAGTAAAATTCCTTTATCAGAGACCAGTGGGACACCCTGCTTACACAGGGGTGCCTAGGAAGTTGTTTCATCCTGCTCAGCCACCAAGGTACTCAGAGGCTTCTGCAGTTATGGCCTCAGGAGGTTTGGCTATTGTTTGAGATGGCAATAGACCTTAGCATCAACCATATTGGGCTGGTTCTGCAGGATTGCAGGATGCTGGAGTTAGGGGATCATGGAGGCTTCTACTTAGATTTAAAGGAAAGCCTGGGAAGCCACGTAAAGTGCAACAGGGTTAGCATCCCTGCAGGCAGCTCTTAAGAGTATGATGTATGGAGGTGAGAAGGAGCCAAAGTTGCTGTGAAGACCCTCAGAAAAAGAGGTGCCTGTAACATGGAATGTCTGCCAAGGAAAACTGGAAGAATCAAGCAGAGAAAAGCCAAGAGAGAGGCCACGTGGGCTGCAACCAGAAATGCCACAGGGGCTGAGATGCACAAGCCTTCTGGAAAGAGCATCACAATGCCACGTGCTCTAAATGCTGGACATGGAACTATAGAACTTGTTTGCCCAGCTGGATATCAGTTTTACTTTGATCCCATCCCTTCTTTCTATACCTCTATGTCTCCCTTGTGAATGGAAATGTTTACTCTGTGCCTCTGTATACCAGATCTATGTAATCTGCTTTTGACTTTTACAGGGACTCACGCTAAGAGTTTGCCATGAGTCTCAGTGGAGACTTTGGACTTGGACTCCCGCGCAATGTTAAGACTATTGAGACTATAGGGACTCTTGGAGATGAACTAAATGTATCTTTCATTGTGAGATGGACACAAGCTTTTAGGGGCCAGGCGCAGAATGTTATAGTTTAGATATGAAATGTCCCTCAAAAGCTCATGTGTGAGACAAGGCAAGAAGGTTCAGAGGTAGAATGATGGGATTATAAGGGCCTTGACCTAATCAGTTAATTCCCACTTATGGGCATTACCTGATGGGAATTAACAGGATGGTAACTGTAGGCAGGTAAGGTATGACTGGGTGTGATTGGGGATGAGCCTTTGGGATATATATTTCATCCCTGGTGAGGGGAGCACTTTATCTGCTTCTCCCTGATGTTCATGTCCTGAACTGTTTTCCTCCACCACGTGCTTCTACTATGATGCCCTGCCTCACCTCAGGCCCTGAACAAAGGAGTCAGCCATATATCCATTGAGACCTCTGAAACTGAGCACGAAAATGTTCCTCCTTATAATTGTCCCTGTCGGACCTTTCAGTCACAGCAGTGAAGAAGCTGACTAAAACCATAGTATTTTGCTCTTTTGACTAGGTGTCATTCAACTATGCTGGTTATCTTCAGCCATTCATAAATATACATATCTAGAGATCTATAGAGAAAATTATTTATAATTTATTCACATATTACACAAGTTCTCATCACAGAAGCCCAATGACTACAGCTACCAATGCACAAATCTTTAACAAGTTCTGCTAAATACACAGTTTTCTTCCCCTTTGGATGTGTCTCCCACCCAAATAGATAATAAACAGGGTAAATTTCTACTTTTCTTTTTATCACTAAACTACTCCCAAATCTCACTCTTTAATCCCTTTACCCAGGAGCCATGGAAAGTTCATGAGTTTTAGTGTCTTTGAAGAAAAGACCTTAAAAGATAGACCCGCTCCAGTTAAGCCATCAATGATGGCTAGCAAGAGCAGGAATGTGTTGCTGGATTTATTATTCAACATCCACAGTGAAGGGATGGGAAAGGAAGTGATCCCTTCCTGCTCATCACAAAGGCTCAAGGTTGAAACCTCTAAAACAGGAGACAGATCAGCAAGAGAAAAGTAGAACAAATTCATTTGATCATAGCTTTACATGCAGGGGAGCCTTCAGAATGAAGACCCCCGGAATCAGGGTGAACTCTCAATTTTTATGCTTAGACTTATTGATACATGGACAGCCAGAAGCAAAAGAATATCTAGTAGTAATAGACTAGGAAAGGAAACCCAGCAAGGCTGCCTATTCAGACTCTGCTTGGCCTGTCAATGTATGTTGCTTGCTTCTGGGCATGGGGTAGGAACTTTCTGGAAAGGGGTTTAATGATCTACAATCAAACAATGTAGATCAAAGGATTTCCCTGTGGCTAACTTATTTATACCTTGCACTGAAAGGTGGAAGTTAGAGTCATATTTGGGGGTTTTATGATTGGCTTTAGGGGAAGGGAGTCAGATTTCTTTGATCAGCCTTGAAGAAGAGAATTTCTAGCCTGCTTCTGGGGAGGCAGAGAGGCGAGAGACGGGAGTTCAAGAGAAGGTCAGAGGAGACTTTGCTTCTGAGGCTGTTTCTGAGGCTTCACTCTGGGGTATTATTTTCTGAAATTACCAGTAGTATATTATAACAATGTTGTTTGTGATTTGAGGGAAATTCTAAATTTAGATTAATTTATACAGAATCACTATCACCACCTTTACTCAACTTCTTCAAACTCCTAGTGGTTTCAAACAGAAATAGAAAAACTTCTAAAAGTAATATCCATATGCATATCCATGTGTGAGTACACGTGTACATTGTATCACGTTCCTTCATGTTAAACATTTAACACAAAATGTGCAGAATCCTCTCGTTGCTCTCCATTTCGGTTTAGCATGAACACCAACTCATGAACTAGTCCTGCAGGTAGCTCTTCAGGGATCAATAGATACTTTGAGATAGCAATAAAAGTTCACATTAGGACCAAGCACGGGCTCCCAGGCAGACCAAGATAAGATTCCAGTTGTGCCAGGAAGCCTTGAAATTTGAAGAAGTCCACAGGAATGGCGCCTAGAAAACTGGTTCTCTTCATAGCCGTACGAACAAAGCACAGAGGTGCACCATCACTAGGACAGTTGCCGTGGTTACACTCATGCCAGAAAGAGTAAGAAATCTAGGACCCACAGAATTAGATGGTGCAGATAGCATCCAGCCAGAGAGAGGCCTGTGTAACTCCAAGTGGCCTGGGGAGGCCCAGAGTGTCTCCAAGGTGAACCAGTGAGAACAGGGCAGCCCCTGCCTAGCCCCTCTCCCCAGTGGGGGTCATGTCTTTGGCCAGAGCAACTCCACTAAGACAGGAGGGCAGAAGGCAGATCTTAGATTGTGGGTGTAGTATTTCTTCCCACTTCTGCCACTGACCATGAAACAGTGGCTATCTAAAATGTTGCCTGCAAACAAATGTAGTTTGCTGAGAGCAAAAACTACTTTAATAAATGAAATTCTGATGAAATCCGTTCAGAAAACCATTGACAAAATATGTAGTTTTTAAATGTAACTACAAAAGAAATTAAATCATTCTGTTGGGGGACAGTCAGACGTGAGCGTGGGAACATGAGGTTAAGGGAATAATTCTATGAACTGGGCCCACTGTGCTGACCCCCACGTGCTTTTTCTTTTAGAAAGCACTTTGCCTGCAGCCCTGCCTGGCTCAAGTCCACAGCATATGTTTACAGTCCTCAGCAAACTACCTGCCATCCACAGGAGAAATGCAGACCTAAAATGTTGATAAAAAGAACACAAGTTCCCCTGGATGGGGGGACTTTGGTGACGCTTCCACAGAC